>CM019064.1:284103295-284388295 GCA_009667805.1 Leptobrachium leishanense | reverse complement strand
TATTGAATTAAAACCTGGAATATCTTTAACATTGAAGCCTATGAGATCCTCCTCAATAAATCTGCCGCATGAAACCACCGAATGGCAGGGCATTAGGGGAACCTTTCACTGCTGGTTTGTGTTCTCTGAATAGACGAAGCAGTGCATTTTCATGGGGATTTCACTGCCCTCGAACAGGCACCGTATGTACAGGCAATTCGCTAGGATTTGGCGAATTGCCTGCTCTCTGGATAGTCTAATGGTCAGGAAAGGTAACCGAACGCTGATTTTCAGCGTTCGGTTACCTTTCTCAAGCAATTCGGATCTCTTTGGATAACCCTGTAAGAGAAAGTTAGGGGCCCGGCAGTTGCATTTCACTCTCATTGAGGAGTTTCCAGAAAATCACCATAATAGGAGTTGTGATTGAGACAACAGCCATAAATAAATAACATACAAGAAAAAAAGAGAAATTGCATAATAATAACTTTCATACTTAAAAATAGCCATTAGTGACTGTACTGAACTCAAGAATCACTTATTTTGAAAGAGACACACAAGTGCTTCTATAGTAATATCAATCTGTTTAATCACACCAAAGTCATTGCGGTTTCATCTCTCAAGTCGTAATCAAGATGTGTACCAGTGCAGTGGGTCACAGTGGCACAATACAATGTGACAAATCCAATAAAATGCAATTAAAATCAAAAACATATCTAAACCTATAATAATTAGTCTAGTGTCCATGCACATTCTACAATGTAAATAACATAAAACCATGGCAATTCTCATTCAAAATACAGTTTCAGTGTCCTTCCATATCATTATGGGTGTAGCCCCAGCTTCTCAAATATTGGCAAATTGCCAGCAAAATATGGCTGCAGTGAACTTCCCATAGAGAAGCAATGGTTAATCTATTCACGAACACCACCGAAATGTCAGTGAAATGCCTTGATTTTTGGTGGTTTCATTTGGCAGGTTGAATCTGTAACGTGGGGGCTTCCAGCCTCTCCTGTGTGCTTGAGGGCACCATGTCTGATGCTGCTCGCTGACCAACGCCCGGTTTAAATGGAGACAGGCAGGGAGGTGGCTGCATGAGGCGTGGCTTGAGTGGGGGGCGCGTTCTGGTGAAGGTCTTTAAAAACCCTCCGTTACTTCTCAGCAGTGCCAGATCGTGGTTATCCATACCTGAGTGCCTCGTACCTGAATTCTATTGTGATTTAACCTGTTATTGACCTCTGCTTGTTTTCTGACTGTTCTGCCTTCTGTTGCCCTAGACTATTTTCTTGTACTATGCTACTGCACTGATATCGACCCGGCTATTCCATTTGACTATTCTATACTCTGTATTCCTGATTCTGGCTCGTCTGACTACCCCCGTGTTGCTAACCTGGTTTTGTATTACAACATTGTCTTTTGCTTAACCCTTTCTGTCTAGCTAGTTTACCTGGCCAATTCTAAGGACCAGACAGTTAGGGATTCTTAACGGTTACTCTGTTGGTAGCTTTTGGGCTCTGGAGTGTTGGCCGTTAAGAACTGCGTGGTGGGATCTGGGAACCGTGACAGAATAAGGCAAATCCCATAGGTTTCAATGTAAAAGAGTTTTTATTGAATATTTATTAAACCATTAATTCTTTTACTACTAACTTAGTTAGTAAACTTACTAACTCCTGGATCCCAGGAGGGTTTTTCAGCAATAATGATAAGGCCAAGTCCAAGGGCAACGCAATATTATTCCACAAATACGTCCCCTTAAACCCCATGGCGGAGCTGTCCAATATTAAAGGTTGTTATGCTATTGTGAAAGGGAAGATTTGAGACAGTCAGTACACTTATGCAAATCTGTATGCCCCTAATAAAAACCAGCAGAATTTTCTTTGCCAAACTCATGTCCACCGTAACTGACTCTTCCAAGGGTGGACGGAAACTTTATCATGCCACTTGACCTCCCGACTTGACTCGTTCTGAGGACGTTCTGCCATTACTCCTCACATTTCCTGCACCATTAACTCCCTGCAACATTCACATAGACTGGTGGACGGAGTCTGTTGGCGACCCATTCCGAGAATACGGACAAAACATTTTTTTCCCACCCTGCCCAAGTTTATTCCAGATTGGATGATCTTTTCTTAACCCATTATCATCTCCAGGACCCCAACACGTTTAATACCAAGACCTGGTCTGATTATTATTATCATTTATATAGCGACAAGAGTTTCCACAGTGCTTTACACTGACTGATCACGTCCCTTTACCGTCCTACTGTTCCGGCATGGTGGCTTAATAATTACTTTTTGTATGACTCTCAGACCGGCCAGCAGTGCAAACAGACTTTTAAGCACTATTTTTAGGAGAACATGACCCCTGAGCTTGCCCCAATGACAGTTTGGGAAGCTTACAAATGCGTGGTGCAAGGTTTTTATATCTGTGAGACATCTGAATTCAAGACACATAAAGAGGTGGCGTTTTCTGACTTACTGATCCGTATACAAACCCTAGAAGCCTTACACAAAGCTACAGTTAGCTATGATCACATGTCTTAACTGACTGCCTTGCAGAGAGATCTTTCGATTCTCCTTAAGTGCTTGTCCCTCAGACATTGCCTGCACTCAAACAGGGTTATTCAGAGAGAGGTGAAAACCAGGAGAATGACCGGAGAAGTGAAAATTCTATAAATCACTACCAAGATGGTAGAGCGTAACCAATTGACAAAAACCAGAGAAAATCAATGGTGGAAGGACTGAAAGGTGAAGGAACGTAATCAAGAGACCAAAGGGTCTACCCCTAATTTAATTGTAATGAACTTCAGTTACCCTGATAACAAATTATCAGAGTACAAGTGTCTCTCAGAGACCAAATTAATATTTAACTTTTATTGAACTCAATTTAAAATAAACAAACAAATACACAAAGGTAGACAGTGCTCACAAAACAAGATATAATAAAACCAAATTCTGCTAAAGGGTGGTATATAACGGCAGATGGATGGTCAGGTAAGTACAAAACGATGAGTAACCTGAGGGGGTCACTAGTGATGTGAAATGTGGTCAAATTAGTGAAACCTTAAGATACTGCAAATCTTATATTGGGAAACAGAACAGACAAGAATGAAGAATGAAAATCTTCTGTTGGGAAGAGAGCACAATTAGCCCAATATAAACATGCTACAAATTCATGAGATGAATTATCATATAGGGCGCAAAAACAACATTGGTTTATATATGCCAAGTTTTCAGAGGTGCAAATACCCCAAGTTGGAGACAAAGTTCTTGCCTACCACATACACCCAGAGATAGTGTATATATAGCGACAAAAAGATGGTCGGTGGTCAAAGCGATACACTGAGTAACCTTCAAGGGTCACTTCGAATATTTCTGTTGAGGAGGTAGCATATTTAGCCCAATATGAACATACTATAAATTGGTTGCATAAATTATCATGTAAGGCACAAGATGAGGATTGGTTTATATATGCACAGATTCCAAAAGTGCAAATTCCCCAAATTGAAAACCGAATTGTTGCCTGCCGCATGCAGCCAAAATTAGTATGTATAGCAGTAGAGAGATGGTCAATAATCAAAACGGTACACTAAGTAACCTTCGAGGGTCACTTCAAAGTGTTGAAAAACGTAAGGTATTGTTGCAATTGTAAAGCCATAGAATACTGCAAGTATTTTCGATAATAGAAGCAGAACAGACAGGAACAAAATACCTCTGTTGGGAGAAATGGCGCAAGTAGCCCTATTAATTAATCAAAAAATTCACAAATACAGGAATTAGTGTATATATTATAAATTCCCCAGATAGAAACAGAGTGTATTGCCTGCCAAGTGCACCCGACGCGCGTTTCGCCGGAATGGCTCGTCAGGAGTGCTTACGGGATACAATAGAAGCAGGGCTATTAACAATCACATAGGTTCCACCCCTAACGGTAAATTAACCAATGGAACTGGAAAATGAGAGACGATTAGATTATTCGTCAGCCCAGGAGATTGACGCGCAAGGCGTCCAATAGTAATCCATGTTTAGAGTAGTTACCGAGGTGACCCGTGAGGCGAGGACATCTCGTAATTTATTACAATAACCAACGCCAGTTATTCATCCATAAGAATCTCCACGCAAGGCGTCCAATAGTGATCAACGCCTAGAGTAATTACTAAAGTGACTGATGAAACGGAGAGATCTCATTATAGATATTCAATATAAATCCAAAGTTGCAAAAGGGGGGGGGAAGGGAGGAATGTAAAAATTATCAACAAAAAGGATTCCTCAGTGTTAAGTGGTGGGGATGGTTGGAACAAATAAAACAAAACAATCAGTCGGATAATTAGCAAATGAGATGCTTCCTTCATGAGAAAACAAATAAAAAACAATATGAAATGAAATATATGAAATAAAGGAGGAATGGTATTATTAAGCAGTGAATAAATGGAAATGAAAAGCAGCAAACTCATTGTGTAGGGTTACTGCCTGCATCAATTGCAGCCCGAGTGGCGCTAGATTGAACAAAGGGTGTAATGTCTTCAATCAAAAATTAGATATGTTCAGATGATTGACATAATAACAGGTCAAATCAAATGAATGAAGAATCAATGAACTCGATTAGATTGCCGATAAAATGTCGAAATAGCGGCAGAAAAAAATATATATAATAATAATGCAACAATAAAGTCACCACTCAAGGAATCAGACTCCAAAAAGGGTGCTACAAACACATCAAAGGAGCAGCGTGGAAATAACCAACCCTCCAACCCACGGCTATTCTGGATGTTATGGGATTGTAAAGCAACTCCATAGATGTCCAATAAGGGACAGAGATGCCGACAAACAGATATAATTGACATCTGATGAGACAAAAAGTCTCGAAATCGTTAAGGTTACAAATAATGCTGTTTAAATTATTAACAGATTGGTGGTTATAGATGATAAAACCATAATTGACATAGAGTAAAATGGATGCTAATTATCAAGACGGATCCAGCCCACCTTAGTTTGAAAAGGAAATTATCAATT
Source organism: Leptobrachium leishanense (assembly GCA_009667805.1). Lineage (NCBI taxonomy): Eukaryota > Metazoa > Chordata > Amphibia > Anura > Megophryidae > Leptobrachium > Leptobrachium leishanense. The sequence goes on along the minus strand of CM019064.1, from coordinate 284,383,307 downwards.
GCCAACCTGATTATTAGTGGTGTAAAGAGGAATTAACTGTAATGACATAAGGAAAAAAAGGGGGGGGAAGATGAGATTATAATGCAATAGCCCTAATAATGAAAGAAGATATAGTTTACAAGGAGTATGATGGATAAATGTATATACATATAAATACATCTTGTGAAGAAAAAAACAACTAGCTCTCAATGAATTGCAAGACGTCCGTAATATCGTTATTAAACAGTCTGATAAGGTGGTAATTTGGTAATCATGGATCGTGATGATTACATCGCAATGTGTATGTTACATCTTAATGACAAAGACGGCTATAGGAGATTGGATGGTGATCCCACTTTATCCTTTACTAAAGATTTGGAGGCCTTATTAACAATAGGAGTACAGTCTAAATTAATATCTGATGACAACTTTAAATATCTACTTCTGAGGTTCCCCACCATACCTACCCTATATTGTCTTCCTAAAATACACAAATCTCTGGTATCCCCACCCGGCCGCCCGATAATTTCGGGCAATAACTCATTGACTGAACGTGTTAGTCAATTTATCGATTGCTATTTACGACCACTGGTACTCGGTACTCCCTCCTATGTTAGAGACACTCAACATGTTCTCCAAAAATTATCTGCAATTTCTGTCTCCCCTGGGGCCATTTTGGTCAGTCTTGATGTTATCTCATTGTATAATAACATCCCTCACCAGTTTGGTTTGCAAGCTTCCAAATATTTTCTGAGTGGTAAACACTCTGAACAAGAAACTGAGTTTGTCCTCATTCTCTTGGAATTCGTACTCAATCATAACTACTTTTTATTTCAAAACCAATTTTTCTTGCAAATTCGTGGTACTACCATGGGGACATCTTGCGCTCCAAATTATGCCAATCTGTACTTGGCTTGGTGGGAAGAATTGGTTGTCTTCTCCACTGAGATGATGAGATTTACTAATTACGTCACTAATTGGATGCGCTATATCGACGACATTCTCTTTCTTTGGCATGGTCCTATTGAAATGCTGAATGAATGGTTGGCTATCTTGAATCACAATGAGATTGGACTGGGCTTAACCCTAGTGGTTGGGGGTAACAAGATAGAATTTCTTGATCTCAATATTACCATCAACCCAAACTTAGAACTAACCACTATTCTTCATCGTAAACCTACAGCAACTAACAACTTTTTGAATTGGTCCTCTCATCATCCTCAAAACCTTAAGAAAGGGATTCCAATTGGCCAATATTTAAGGGCCAGACGTAATTGTACTTCCCTCGAAGACTTTCAACTCGAAGCTAACCTTTTAAAGGATATGTTCTTGTCTAAGGGCTATCCTAGAAAGTGCTTAAAGAAAGCGTATCAAAGAGCCCTTTTAACCTCAAGGGATGAACTCTTGACTCCAAAAACGAGAGATGACAAGACACTTATAAGATTCATAGCTGATTATGACAAAGGTTGGCCTATAGTTAAAACCATCTGTGAAAAATACTGGCCCATTCTACATATGGAAAAATCCCTTGAAAGGGTCCTTACCCCCTTCCCTTCGTTTACAGCAAGAAGGACCAAAAACTTGAGTGATAAACTGGTTCATAGTTTTTTACGACCAGAAAAAATTACAGGCACCTGGTTACAACAACCCAAGGGTGTCTATCAATGCACTTATTGTAAAGCTTGCAAATTCGTCAACAAGTCACATCAATACACCAGCAATATCACTGGGCGCCATTATGACATTAGACAATTCATGAACTGCTCTAGTAAAATTCTGGTTTATCTCATCACCTGTGAATGTGGTGCACAATATGTCGGCAAAACGATTCAACAATTTAGGCGCCGCATTCTCCAACATATCAACTCCATCTACAATAACCTTGAAACTTCAGTTTCTAGACATGTTCGCAATCAGCACGACTCAGATCCCTCATGTCTATCTTTTCAAGCCATTGAAATGATGGTCTGTGGACCTAGAAAGGGAAATTTCGATAAGAATCTCTGTCAGAGAGAATCCTTTTGGATTTATACATCAAAAACATTGTATCCCAATGGTCTAAATGAAGATTTCAATTATACACCATTTATTTGATTTTTGCCTTGGGTCTTTTCCACATGGTCCCCTCCTCCTTTTCCGTATCCTAGGTTACTCAGACATTTTGGTTCTCTGATTCCTCCTATGTTTATTACCAGAACTAAATATATAATCAATATCTCATTCAATTGAATTAATTAATTGGACTCTTTTTTTCTTCACAAGATGTATTTATATGTATATACATTTATCCATCATACTCCTTGTAAACTATATCTTCTTTCATTATTAGGGCTATTGCATTATAATCTCATCTTCCCCCCCCCTTTTTCCTTATGTCATTACAGTTAATTCCTCTTTACACCACTAATAATCAGGTTGGCAATTGATTGATGTTTAGGCATAAGGCTATCCTAAACAAAAGATAAATCCAGGTAAAGTATCCATGTAATTGGGCAGACTAGATGGGCCGAAAGGTTCTTATCTGCGACATTTTTCTATGTTTCTATGTTTCTATGATAATTTCCTTTTCAAACTAAGGTGGGCTGGATCCGTCTTGATAATTAGCATCCATTTTACTCTATGTCAATTATGGTTTTATCATCTATAACCACCAATCTGTTAATAATTTAAACAGCATTATTTGTAACCTTAACGATTTCGAGACTTTTTGTCTCATCAGATGTCAATTATATCTGGTTGTCGGCATCTCTGTCCCTTATTGGACATCTATGGAGTTGCTTTACAATCCCATAACATCCAGAATAGCCGTGGGTTGGAGGGTTGGTTATTTCCACGCTGCTCCTTTGATGTGTTTGTAGCACCCTTTTTGGAGTCTGATTCCTTGAGTGGTGACTTTATTGTTGCATTATTATTATATATATTTTTTTCTGCCGCTATTTCGACATTTTATCGGCAATCTAATCGAGTTCATTGATTCTTCATTCATTTGATTTGACCTGTTATTATGTCAATCATCTGAACATATCTAATTTTTGATTGAAGACATTACACCCTTTGTTCAATCTAGCGCCACTCGGGCTGCAATTGATGCAGGCAGTAACCCTACACAATGAGTTTGCTGCTTTTCATTTCCATTTATTCACTGCTTAATAATACCATTCCTCCTTTATTTCATATATTTCATTTCATATTTTTTATTTGTTTTCTCATGAAGGAAGCATCTCATTTGCTAATTATCCGACTGATTGTTTTGTTTTATTTGTTCCAACCATCCCCACCACTTAACACTGAGGAATCCTTTTTGTTGATAATTTTTACATTCCTCCCTTTCCCCCCCCCTTTTGCAACTTTGGATTTATATTGAATATCTATAATGAGATCTCTCCGTTTCATCAGTCACTTTAGTAATTACTCTAGGCGTTGATCACTATTGGACGCCTTGCGTGGAGATTCTTATGGATGAATAACTGGCGTTGGTTATTGTAATAAATTACGAGATGTCCTCGCCTCACGGGTCACCTCGGTAACTACTCTAAACATGGATTACTATTGGACGCCTTGCGCGTCAATCTCCTGGGCTGACGAATAATCTAATCGTCTCTCATTTTCCAGTTCCATTGGTTAATTTACCGTTAGGGGTGGAACCTATGTGATTGTTAATAGCCCTGCTTCTATTGTATCCCGTAAGCACTCCTGACGAGCCATTCCGGCGAAACGCGCGTCGGGTGCACTTGGCAGGCAATACACTCTGTTTCTATCTGGGGAATTTATAATATATACACTAATTCCTGTATTTGTGAATTTTTTGATTAATTAATAGGGCTACTTGCGCCATTTCTCCCAACAGAGGTATTTTGTTCCTGTCTGTTCTGCTTCTATTATCGAAAATACTTGCAGTATTCTATGGCTTTACAATTGCAACAATACCTTACGCTTTGAAGTGACCCTCGAAGGTTACTTAGTGTACCGTTTTGATTATTGACCATCTCTCTACTGCTATACATACTAATTTTGGCTGCATGCGGCAGGCAACAATTCGGTTTTCAATTTGGGGAATTTGCACTTTTGGAATCTGTGCATATATAAACCAATCCTCATCTTGTGCCTTACATGATAATTTATGCAACCAATTTATAGTATGTTCATATGGGCTAAATATGCTACCTCCTCAACAGAAATATTCGAAGTGACCCTTGAAGGTTACTCAGTGTATCGCTTTGACCACCGACCATCTTTTTGTCGCTATATATACACTATCTCTGGGTGTATGTGGTAGGCAAGAACTTTGTCTCCAACTTGGGGTATTTGCACCTCTGAAAAACTTGGCATATATAAACCAATGTTGTTTTTGCGCCCTATTATGATAATTCATCTCATGAATTTGTAGCATGTTTATATTGGGCTAATTGTGCTCTCTTCCCAACAGAAGATTTTCATTCTTCATTCTGTGTCTGTTCTGTTTCCCAATATAAGATTTGCAGTATCTTAAGGTTTCACTATTTGACCACATTTCACATCACTAGTGACCCCCTTCAGGTTACTCATCGTTTTGTACTTACCTGACCATCCATCTGCCGTTATATACCACCCTTTAGCAGAATTTGGTTTTATTATATCTTGTTTTGTGAGCACTGTCTACCTTTGTGTATTTGTTTGTTTATTTTAAATTGAGTTCAATAAAAGTTAAATATTAATTTGGTCTCTGAGAGACACTTGTACTCTGATAATTTGTTATCAGGGTAACTGAAGTTCAGTGAAAATTCTAGGTCAAAATAGCCAAACCAGAAAAATTCTCCTACATATCTCACTTTCCAAATCAGCTATTTTGACCTAGAATTTTCACCTCTCTCTGAATAACTCTGAATGACTTTTTTTTGTGCATGGGGATAAGAGTGAGAGACTGGTGGCCCATATGCTGCATACATGCAAAGCCATCACCTACATTGCCAATATTAGGGACGCACGACATCTCACTCACCTCCTTCCTGAACAGATTATGTCTACAATCTGTGCCTTTTATGAATCTTACATGGCTTGTCTGGTCCAAAGATGAACAGGTGAGGGCTGCAGCCAGAGACAAAACACAAGGGTATCTGACTTCCAATCTGAAGCGGAGGCTCCCATTTACCACCACCCCCGTCCTGAAGGCCCCTTTGACAGCTGAGAAATTAGCTACAGTGGTGAAATCCACAAAATCCGGTAAATGCCCTGGCCTCCCCCTGCCCTACTATAAACGCTTTGCCAGCAGTCTTTACCCCAAATTTTTGTTGTTTTTCAATTCTATCAAGGACGGTCACCATATACCACCCCTTGGCCTGTAACATTACCCATATCCTTGAGGGAAAATATGCAGAACGGTGTGAGAATTACGTCCCATTTCCTTGCTCAGTTGCGACCTAAAACATTTTGCCAAGATCCTTGCTACCCATCTGCAACCCCAGATCCCAGGTTTGATACAGCATGACCAGGTGGGTATGGTCCCAAGCCGTGAGGCACAGGATAAAACTATCAGGGCTCTGACGTTGATACAGAGGGATGGGCAGCAGAGGGGGATCTTCTCCTGCTGTCTACGAATGCAGAGCAGGCCTTCGATAGGTTTAAGGCTAGAGTCAGAGGAACACAGTATTAACGTGCGTTTAGCCGCACTTAATCACGGCCGTGCTAGCAGCAAATGATGTCCAATGCTGGGCAATACACAAAGAACGGCCGCATGAAAGTGTGGCCGCGCAACGCAAGTGGCAAACGAACGCATTTTTTCGAGAACGTCAAACCGCTAGTACAGACGTACAGAGTGCACTGCGTCCGCTAGCGGCGTGTGTGCTTAATTAGGAGACGTCAGATGCTGCTCATGTCCGGCCAACATAACGTCCAGACACCCAAAGTTTCCTGGTTTGGATCTGTAAAAAATCACAGCCGTAATTGCGCATCGTATGACCGCTATCACGTATTCCGTGAAAAAAAATACGTCCATTCGTTCGGACGCATTTTTTGATGGTCGACGCGAATAATGCGTTCGTCTGACCCTAGCCTAAATGGGAGTCCCTGTTCGCAACCCTTTCACACTTAGTCCTGGGCCCCAAACTATGTGCCTGAATTCAGGTCTTAAATTCTTACCCTTCGGCATGGATCTGTGTTGAGCGATGTTCCCTTTGGGTTTGTTATTGGACCCGTCACCGCTTTCTCCGCTGACATACCAGCCTGAATTTCCCTCCGGCACTGGAACCAGTCAATATTAAAGATGGTTGATAACAGGAATGTGGGAACAGTGGGCGCTTTGAACCTACGTTTGCTACTTTACCGTGCTGCCCGAGGCAAATGTTTGACACCAAAAACACAAGATAATAGTAAAGAGAAATAGCCTTTAGGCGCACGTGCAGTGTGGCTCAGCCAATTTGCTGATACATGTAGCCAGATGTTTAAACATAAACAGGGTCACTCCAATGAAGGATTTATAATTGCTCAATTGCATGTTATTTATAATATACACAGTCAAAGGTTCGCAAGTCCTTCTTTATAGCCCCTCAAGGTTTAGAAAGAGTCTTCTTCTTTGGTCAGCTCAGCAGAATTTTCAAACTCTCTATAAATAACAAGAGAGAGGACCATTGTGCGGTACATAGCATATTCAAGCCCCTACTCGTCCCCTAGGGGGTACTTACAGAATTCAGAGCCCGTGTCCTCTGGCTCTGAGGGGGTATCCGCTTGTAGGGTATTTTATATGGCAACCCTTTGCCCTCTTGTGGATCCTCCACCGTCCCGATCAGATTATTGGTGTAAAAAAGGAATGTATAAAATCCACCTTCTGACGGGTTGCAAAGGATTTTATTAAAAATTAAAACAGTTATTAAAATAAAAGGTAGAAAGCACTCATATGTGCTGCTAAGACGCGTTTCGCCGAATAATTCGGCTTCATCAGTTAGTAAAAACGTATGCATGACATTTCCTTTTAATATACAGCCAAAGTGAATTGAATAGCCTCGATTTGAGTTGGCGTGCGTTCCACCCTGGTTGCTTCCGCGTTGCACCGTGGTTGTTTCCGTATTTTCTATATCGGAGGAGCTGATGCTGGTAATCGCAGAGATGCTCAATGTCCGTCCCCGCTGCCACGATCCTAAGTGCTGGCATGCTGGTATTTATCGGAAATCCACACAAAGAGCATTGCTTATCTGATATTTAAAACATTGAAGGAATATTTCTAAAATATTCCATAAAAAGAGAATACATAACATGATTCCCTAAATTTCTAAAATACATCAATTAATATCATACAGAAGAAATAATTGCCGTATGTTATACATCCTTAATCAAGGTTACCTATGTTCTTATTCTGGCTTTATAGCCAGAGAAATAAATGGTGCTAAATGTCTTCACCGCAATTATTAATTTACTGTTCTCACTTGTCCATATTATATATGATAACCTATAAGCTGGTTGGTGGAATATGGTTACTATCCTAAAAAAAGGAGATATTTATTATACTCCAAGGATTAGTAGGGGGGCGGCTAGAGGGACTAACGGTCTCATTAAATAATTGAAGGTGGACTATTAGAATCTATCTCGCAAGATAGATCGAATTAACTATGTTTTTAAAAAGTGTATCATCTCAAAATCCGAGTTAAGGCCATGGGGGATTAAGGTATTAAACTCATAAATGGTTTTCATTTCTTCCATCCCAATCTTCTTTTCATAATCTCCTCCCCTCCAATTCTTATGTTCTTTCTTAACACCCATAAATCAAAGGTTTTCTGGGTTTGAATTATGCATTCTTTTAAAGTGTAGGGGAACACTATGGTTTTCTTTTTTAACATATTCAAGGTTTTCTACCCCATTCTTAATATTTCTTATGTGTTCCTGAATTCTTTTATTTAGGGGTCGTATAGTACGTCCTACATACATCAAGTTGCACGGACAGGTTAGCACATAGATTACATGACTGGAGAAGCACGTAATTGTCCCCTACTAATCCTTGGAGTATAATAAATATCTCCTTTTTTTAGGATAGTAACCATATTCCACCAACATGCTACATGTATCAGCAAATTGGCTGAGCCACACTGCACGTGCGCCTAAAGGCCATTTCTCTTTAATATTAAAGATGGCCCTGGTGGCAGTGGAACACATGCAGGCCCCATAATCAAGATGATGTCGGCACGATGGCGCAGCACATGACCATGTGAGTGCAAGCAGTCCGGAACCCGATGGTAAACACAGACGGCACCGGAGCGCACTGTGGAACGCAGGAAAAAACCACATGGACAGGCTGATTTGGGTTCTGCACTAAGGGACGCTTTTCTATCTACTGACTGATGACAAAACATGTTTCAGTACTTATTTCCTAAGGATTTGATATCCTTATTTGAGTTTTATGTGGTTTTATTTATATGTTTAATATTTTTGCTGAAATAAGTCTTTTAGAGCACAACCACTAGCAGGGCATTTTTATTCCCCCCTCTTACTTCACCCTTTCGGGCCAGTGGAACATATTGCCTGGGATCTCCATTCCTGATGGTAGTATTGGAGGAACCCTCATCATCCTTGGATAAATACTCAGTGAATGGTCAGGACATTGCCATGGGAACAATGACAAGATGCAATCTCTGAGCCATAAACAAGAAGACTCCATCTATGTGGAGTGCAACTCTGACCATGTACATATGACCCTGATCTGTACATATTACACTATGGATATCAGGAAAATAATAATTCCAGCATATGGCAGTGTTCATCAAAAAAAGGATTTTATTCGATCACCAGAAGCAGAACAAGGTTTCGACTTGCACCAGGTCTTTGTCACGTCTGCTATTCACATCCATACAACATCTTAAATAGTTTCGCACACCCTAGATAATTGACCACCTAGGCAATTAATCATGATTAAAATGTGTTACACATATATTCCTCAATACACCACCTGTATGCCCTAATTGTGTCCATAACACAATCATTGCTGTTTAAAACCAATTGCTACCAGGTCTCATTATCCATACATATATCAGGCACCAATTTTATCAAATTTATACAATAAAAATTATTAAATGCTATTTCAGCTTTATTATTAGCCTAACACAATTATTAAACACTTACAGGTCTATTCAGAGAGTGATTAAAACCAGGAGAATGACTGGATAAGTGAAAATTCTAGGTCAAAATAGTCAAATCAGAAAAATTCTCCCATTTATCTCACTTTCCAAATCAGCTATTTGGTCTAGATTGTTCTCTTCTCCTGCCTGTTCTCCTGGTTTTCACCTCTCTCTGAATAACCCTGTTAAATTTTTATCAGAGACACATGAACACAATGAGGGAAGCCCTATTGCCAGCATTGGCTGTAACCTGTATTTTTCAATTTATAAAAAGGGTGTATAATCAGCTTCTCTATATAAACCCTGGGGTGACATGGAGTTCAGATGGTATATCCAATATAACGCTTTCCTTCTCAGAATCCTCTCCCTGTCATCCCCCACTTGTAGATTTAGGGACCCCTTCCACAACCTGGAACCGTAACTGTGAGACGTGACCAAATTCTACAAAATGACATGGTACTGGAAGTTCCACTTTTTTCGTCCTGATGTCTGATTTATGTTTCAATATGCAACTCTTTACATGTTGCTGAAAGGTGTGGCCTGTGATCTGATACAGTTTAACTGTTTACGCTTTTGTCAAACCGTAATAAAAATATATTTACAAAAGAGAAAAATTTACATTAATGTAATCACATTACAGCCCAAAGTCTATTTTTACCTCTTGAATTTTTTTCCCCATGTTTGAATATTATGTATGGCACATGGCATTCAAAAAAGGTAACTGTACATATCATTGACGTCTTCAGTCATATTTAAAAGGAAGTGACACATTTGTGGTGTTGTAAGAATAGACATTGCTTGTCTTGCATATAAAGTGAACTATGCAATTGCATTGAGAAAATACACGAAATAACCTTACACTCTATTAGTGTTTTTGTTTGTAGCGTAGTGGTTGTTAGGAGTTTCATGAGTATCGGTTTACTAATTAGTATAAAAAAATTCCCTTTGAAAAGCAATAAAGTCCGTTACAAAATAAGAAAAGGTCTTACAAAATAGACCAAAAATATCTTTATTTTTAAAAGACCTTTTTGTAATTAAGTTTTTGCATAAAATATAATGAATAAATGGTATTTTAAAAATATATTACTTTTACCCATTGAAACCTATGAGATTTGTCTATTTAACCCTTTCACTGCTGAGGACGTGTGGGGAACGTCATCATTGACTCATAAACAAAGATAGGGGTTCTTTTGACTGGCCTTTCCAATGATAGGAAACATGACCATGTTCAAGGTAAAGAAAAAAATAAACACTTTTTTTTATTAATATTTTTATTTAAGACGTGAAATGGCTCAGCAGTGAAGGGTTAAACCTGTCGAATTGAAACTCCAAAAATCAGGGGCCCTGTTCCATAGTTAACGCTAGTGGCAACATTCAGATTAGTGTTAACGCTAGGATAAGTGACTTTAATGCATGCTCCCCATATTACATTCCCGACGCTAAAACCGGGAAAAATCCGTTGGCGCATCGGTGATTGCTTGAGTCTACTGCACTTTGCAAATCCTATACTTAGCATGGGGAGCACAATACGTAATTAGCGGTGGGATATGGGTCATGCCCCATGACTCAGGGTTTGTTTGTATATTTTAATGCTATGTGTTGAATCTGCCTCTTGCTATTATTTCATAGCTTTTTTGTTCCTGCTGGGTTCCCTTAGCCTTGCTGTATCAGCTAGCTCTGCCCCTTTTTGTTCACTCTAGTTCTGAGGTACTTACTGGTCACCTAGCAGCCATGTTTGCTCAATGCTGGACAGAACTAATGTCTTTTCACCTGCATTGCTGTACACTATTACAAAGATTGTCAGTCTGATCATTAAAGTTTTCAACTGGATTCATCTTTCGACGTGTCAGTTTTGCTGAGTTGACACTCTCTGCTGAACTTTCATCGTGTGAGTACTGGTCAATACAGACTTAGCTAGTCTCAAGCACCCACACCTCACAGCTTTGCTAGGGAGGCAGAATAGTAAGTATGGTAATTACATAGTCCTACAGCCAGTTACCGCAGTGATGTGCAAACCAAAATTTTAGCTACTATTAAAAGCTGATTCAGTGTTAGTGAAATCATTTAGCACCCTCTAAACCAGTTTTTCCCAAACCTGTCCTCAGCACCCACTAACATGCCAGGTTTGCCAGATATCTGAAGCACGGCACAGGTGATATTATTTACTGATCAGAAATTGCTAGATTCAGTCTGCATTTCCCCAAGGTGATCTGCAAAATCTGGCCTGTTTGAGGGTCCAGAGGACACTGCTCTAAACCCCCCCCAATAAATCCGATACTCACATCTCATCCCGAGGTGAGAACGGTGGCCCACATGGGTGCAATGACGTCAGAAATTAAACCTCGCCTGGCATGGCAGGGAAATCCCTATGGAGGAGATATAGGGCTCCTTTGGACCACCGTATCTCCAGACGTATAGCAAGGTATCATTGTAAGGGCGAGAGCATGACCTATCCAATGATAATCAAACAGGACCAGGTTGTATGTAAAAATAAAAAAATGAATAAAAATAAAACCTTTTTTTTTATAATGCAGCAGTATTGGTCACTTTACAATTATAATGTGAACAATGATACTGCACTAACTCACGATCTCATTTCCCAAGTTGCCAGCCAGTGTTATTACGCATTGTTCCATAAAAAACTTACACTGTGGTACTGCAGTGAGGAAACTTTGACCTTTTCAATGACACCTCACTTAATCTTGTGCGTTGTAGAGATTAGAGATGCAGGGTTCCAGAGTCTGGTCTTTCCAACAATACCAAATATGACCACTTAACCTATAAAAATAGAAAAGAAATATGGTATTTTTTTTAATTTTCTGTTCTGAGGCAGTGGCATCATGTGCTTTTACATTTAAGCTAGTGTCAGATGAGCGTCTTTGGAGAGTGGAAGGAGCATCCGAGAGAGTGGACGTTCCTTCAACTCAACGCCCATCTGGCCACCTCGCTGAGCGCACTCAGTGGTTGCTCAGGGAGCAGGTTTTGACTTCATTAGATAGGACTCGCCTTACTAGAGGTGCCTTGGCATGGCAGGTGGGCTTAAAACTTCAATGGCTATTCAAGTAAACAAAAACCTCTAATTGTATTTTGTTTCCTGTGGCGTTATAGGGATAAGCACAGATGACACCTTTTTTCTTGTTATGTTTTATACATGTTACGGGCTGGATAAGTCTGGTTGTTGCAGCTGCCCCAGTAGTGTTCAGGTGCGACACCATTTTCCCGTATCAAAGTCAAGTTAGGGGTCATTGGACAGATCAGAGTCTGGCCTTTCCAATGATACTAAACATAACCATATAAAATGTAAAAGAAAAAAATAAGCAAAAAATCTTTTTAGTATTTTTTTGTTTCATATCATAGCAATGGCATTGTCAATTTGTCACGTATAAACTGAGCAATACTACTGCCATTACTCACCCACTCATTTCCCACACTAGGACCAAGTTCAGTGTTTTATACACAATTATATTATTCATAAAACACAAGTGAAAATTTCTGTTTGTGTTAAAATTGCATATTTTCTTTGAAATGGAAACCTGTTAATGCATTTTTCTATGTTTTAACAAGAGTACCCTATAGAATAACCACAAAGGTTTGGAGGAGAAAAAAAAAATAAACAATAATAATAACTGTAAATTACTGAAATCTGAATGGAAATTAAAATTTTTGTTATGACATTCTGACACAACATGATTTATGCATATAATAATGATATATTTTGAATCTGACAAGTCTGCTGAAAAAGGATATATAATTTGTCTAGGCCTTATGATAAAACATGACGTCAAAACACATTTAAATGGTCAAAATGAGGTGAGCACGCATGGGTGACATGGCTCTGCAGTGAAGGGGTTAAGGAGTAATTTAAATTTTACTTTATGTTAATGTCACTACTATTGTCATTACATTCAGTGTTAAATAAGAGTTCTGATTTATGAGTAACAGTAGTTAAAAAAAAGTAGCAAAAACTGGGGGGGGGTGACACAATCACGCTTTACCACACCAGGTAACACCAACCCCAGTGACACCACTGAATAGAAGAATTGATAGTTTTGAATGGGACAATTTTGGTGTCGCTGAATTATGTCAAATTGTATTGTATTTCACAGTCAATTCACCTGTATTTGGCAAACCGGCAGCTTTGCAAATAGACGAATTGCCTAGAATTGCAATTCAGTGGCAATTTCGGAGGTTAGTGAATAACCTCCATATTGTTACGTTTTTGACGATCCCCATAATATGAATTGTTGATTAGTGTGCAAAATAGTAAGAATAAGTTAAAATAAATGTAGTGGACTAAAACGGTCTAGTACTAAAAATAAGTGGAAGATTCACTTATCTCCTCCATTATGCAACGAATATGTGAAATAACTTGAGCAAACATTTAAGGATATACAGTATCTACAGAGCTTGTGAAGCCTTCTAAGTGCAAGCCTTCAAAGTGAAGCACTTAGAGATCTTCTGGAGATAGTCTGAGGTTAGACAGGAGGTAGAAAACCTACAAAAAAGTAAGATTTGCTGGTTTTAAATCCATTCTTTTATAATGGCAGGCTTGGTCCAGTGTAAGAGCTGTCATGCATTTGTTTTTAGATCCAATTTTTGGAGGTTTGGAGTGTGCCTGATATGTAGGCAGTTGTCTTTATTGCAGCAGGAAATTGCCTGTTTGAAGTCTGAGATTTGTAAATTATCTGTTAGACAAACCCAGGCTATGACTGTTACAAAGCCACTGCCACAGAGGCCTTCTAGGAGCGGCAGATGGACTACTGTAGGATCTGGTAGACTTAGAGTTGTGCATAGAAGGCATGTCCCACAGTCTATGGCTCTTCTTAATTCTTTTGAGGCACTTTCAGAGTGTAGTGGTAAGACGGATGTAGGCTCAGACACCATAGTTGAGGAACCACCATCCCCTATGCCTGAGGTATGCAGGACTGCAACCAAGGACAAAAAGGAAAAGGTGGGACTTGATAGAAGGCAATTGTTGCTGGGTGATTCTATCATAAGAGGTGTTGAGCTGGTGAGTAGTGGTTTGGTGAGATGTCTTCCTGGGGCTACTGCTCGTAGAGACAAGAGACGCATTCTCAATATTGTCAAACAAACAAAGCAGCAAGGGGAAGTGGACGTTCTAGTCCATCTAGGGACAAATGACTTGGCTATCAATGAGGTTTCTGAGATTAAGGAAGATTTTTGTGTTCTTGGAGGTGAAATACAGCAGATTGCGTCCACTGTGTTATTCTCTGAAGTTCTGCCTGTGCATAACATTCAGGATAGGCAGATGCGCAATAGGGAATTTAATTTGTGGCTTCAGGAATGGTGTCAGGAACAAGGATTTGACTTTGTGTCCCATGATAGCTCTAATTGAAGCAGAAAGGAACTGTAAAAAAAGATGGTTTGCATCTTACTCATAGGGGAACATATGTTCTCAGTGAGAAGTTCAAAGGTTTCCCAAAGGAATATTTAAACTAGGAGGGGGGGACAAAAGGGTAAAAAACAATCTGCCCGATTGTCCCCCAAAACTAAATCAGAGGGTGCAAGCAACATGCGGGGTAAAAAATGACAAGCTCAGAGTTGTGTCTATAAATGCTCGCAGTTTAGTCAATAGAATCAATGAACTGGAGGCAATGATGGCAGCTGAAAAAGTAGATTTAGTGGCGGTTACTGAGACATGGTTCAGTGAGAAAAATAACTGGGACATAACAATACCAGGGTACTCTTTTTATATAGAAAAGACAGAGAAGGTAGGAAAGGTGGCCCTGTATGTGAAAAACAACATAAAAACGAACCAAATAAAAGTGAGTGAGGTGAACATAGAGTCAGTTTGGGTTACGCTAACATTTGGCAATCATACAGTAGCTTGTGTAGGTGTGATCTATAGACCCCCTGGACAAGTAGAAGAGCTAGATAATCTGCTGTTTGAGGAAATAGCCAAAATGGCAATGAAGGGGGAAGTTATTATCATGGGGGACTTTAACCACTTGGCTGCTATGGACGCGCTCAGCGCGTCCAGCCAAGTGGTTCTCCTGTGCTACGGACGCGCTCAGCGTGTCCGAGCACAGGAGGCAGCAATCCGCCGGATTCCGGCGGATTGCTGCGCCCCCCCGGTGCGGGCTGACATCTTGGATGTCAGCCCGTCAATCCGGGAGCCCGGCGGGGACATTAGATGTCATCGCGGCGACGCGATGACATCTAATGCAGGCGCCCCCCCCCGCATGTGCGGAGGAGGCGCCTGAAAGGGAGGGGGGAGGTCCTTCGGACCTCTCTCCCTCCCGATCGCCGGGGAGTAGCGAGTTAAAACAGACACCGCTTGGAAGGGCACAGCCTGCCCTTCCAAACGGTGGCTGTCATTAACCCCTGGGGAGCCGGATCACGAATCGGCGCTGAAAAGCGCCGGTTCGTGATGCTTTCCCGGAGCTGGCCGACATCTTGGATGTCGGCCAAGCCTCCGGGAACTCCCCCTGAGGACTGGCGTCATTGTGCTATGCACGATGACGCCAGTCCTGGAGTTAACCCCTAGCTGCCACCAACGGTGGAGATAGGGGATTCATTGGAACCCCCTATCTCCCGATCTGTGGCAGCTAGGGGTTAATGTTTGGTACTGTTGGATCGGCCAGAGCATGGCCGTTCCAACGATACCAAACACCACTGTGAAAAAAGTTTTTTTTAAAAAAATTAAAAATAAAAATAAAAAAATATTAAAAAAAAATTCTAAAAAAAAAAACAAACAATTCTTTTTTTTTTGTTAATGCAGCAATATTGTTCCCAACGATTTTTGTATGCGGTGCATTTGTTAAAAATCGCGTCATTTTCCCCAAAAAAAAATGTAACGAGACTCCAAATTTTTTTAACAAGCGCACCCCATACAAAATATAACCGCAATTGCTCGCATGTTAAAATGTGAAAAAAAACACTACACGTTGTAAATTATTGAAAATTCATATTTTATTGCATTTTTTGTTATAATATACAGACAGGTCATGACGTATACATATAATAATGACATATTATGAATCTGCCGAGTCTGACGGAAAGAACGATATATAATATGTCTGGGTCATATACTAAAATAAGGCTTCAAAAACTTTAAACATGATGAGCAAAACCGGTAAAAATGACCTCAGCACAGAGGTGTGAAACGCCTCAGCAACGAAAGGGTTAATCTTCCTGATGTGAACTGGAAAACCAAAATAGCTGGGTGCACCAGGAGTACAAATATTCTAAACTCCCTACTGGGATTATCTCTAACACAAGTAGTTGAGGAGCCGACCCGTAAAGAGGCCATATTGGATTTAATACTCACAAATGGAGGTTTGGTATCAGACATTGTTGTAGGTGAAAATTTGGGATCTAGTGATCACCAGTCAGTGTGGTTTAATGTAAGAACATGGATGGAGCCGCACCACGCAAAAACAAAAGTTTTAGATTTAAAAAAAACAGATTTTTCTAAAATGAGATTTTGTGTGAAGGAGTCATTATCAGACTGGAGGAGTTTAAAGGGAGTCCAGGAGAAATGGGATTATTTAAAGGAAGCATTATTGAAGGCCACAGGCAATTGCATTCGGCTTGTTAGCAAAAACAAAAAAGGGAAGAAACCACTGTGGTACTCTGCAGAAGTGGCCAAAGTAGTGAAGAACAAAAAGATAGCATTCAATAATTATAAAAAAAACTCAGGCAAACCTATAAGATTAGGCAGAAAGAGGCAAAGCAATTTATAAGAGCTTCCAAAGCACACGCAGAAGAGAAAATAGCTCAGTCAGTAAAATAGGGGGAAAAAACATTTTTTAGATACATAAACGAGAAAAGAAAAGTAAAACAAGGATTAGTTAGATTAAAAACAAAGGAAGGAAGGTATGTAGAAGAGGATAAAAGTCTCGCTGACTGCCTCAATGAATATTTTTGTTCAGTCTTTGCAGAAGAAAAGGAAGGAAAGGGACCTCAGTTAGGAGGAAACACTAACAAGACATTTACATATGAGTTTAGAGGAGGAGGTTCTACAGCAGCTGTCTAAAATAAAGACAAGTAAGTCAATGGTGCCTGATGGGATCCACCCTAAATTATTAAAAGAGCTCAGTGGTGTAATAGCAAAACCGTCAACAGATTTATTTCACCTATCCTTGTTAACGGAAGTCGTCCCAGAAGACTGTAAATTAGCAAATGTTGTGCCCATTTACAAGAAGGGTAGTAGGGAGGAATCGGAACTATAGGCCAGTTGTCTTACGTCAGTAGTGGGGAAATTAATGGAAACCATGTTAAAGGAAAGGATTGTTGAACATCTAAAAACACACAGATTACAGGATCAGAAACAACATGGGTTTACCTCAGGGAGATCATGCCAAACTAATCTTATTGATTTTTTTGATTGGGTAACAAAAATAATAGACATAGGTGGTGTAGTAGACATGGCTTATTTAGATTTCAGTAAGGCTTTTGATACTGTTCCGCATAGAAGGCTTATCAATAAATTGCAATCTTTGAGCTTGGATTCCAATATTGTTGAATGGATTAGGCAGTGGCTGAGTGACAGGCAACAGAGGGTTGTGGTAAATGGAGTTTATTCGGCGCAAGGTCTTGTTACCAGTGGGGTACCTCAGGGGTCAGTACTTGGACCCATTCTCTTTAATATTTTTATTAGTGATATTGCAGAAGGTATTGTAGCGCTGTGCTAAAAATCTTGCTGTGGCAGTACCTATTTTTGGCCACAAGATGGAGACTATCGCAATCAGAGATGCTGGACTTTGGGACTACAATAACTGGCATGCTTTGCAAGAAGCCAGGAAGTGGGTGGAGACTGGAGTCTTACATCCTCTGCCTCGTGGAGAAAGTTCCAGAGCGCGCCAGGGGATGAGGGAAAGCAGACGCACTGAGGAGATCGCTGGAGGAGCTAGGCCAAAGCCAGAGGGAGACCTGTAATTCCTATTTGGGTCACTCAACCTGAGGAGAAGGAGACTTGCCAGTACCCAGACAACAGCTGCAGACCGGCGGAATCGAACGGAGAGCAGGCGGGGAGCTGGACAGGCTGCATGAAGGTAGACAACGGATCCGGCCGCTAGTATCCCCAGTCAAAATCGGGTGGAGAGACGTCCTGGGTCAGCGGAGCCTGAAGCAGTCATCGGATGGGTGAGAGGCCTCCAAGGCTGTTTGTATGATTAAAGGACGCTCTGCTGTTTTTCTCTTTTAAGTTTACAGGGCCCCAACTGACTAGTCGAAGACTTTCCTTTAATAAATTCACTGGCCAGTTGAACAGTACCCGGGTACCACACACACACACAGATACGCTTCTTACATTCTGGAACTTAACCTGTACAGGACTCATTTCCTTTTACGAATCGGAACGGGGGTTAAAAGACAAAGATACGTTCCGAATACATTTTTCTCTTTTTCCGCTGCGCGTTTGCCGTAATACGAAAGGGATTGTATGTTTGGGGTTTTCGCTACGGGTCCCTTTTTCTGAACTATCGGGAAATCGCATTGCTTTTATGTTCGGTTGCGAATATTTTATTTTCCGAAATACGAAGCCTCGTGTTTCGTTTCTTTTCCGCTACGCGTTTTACCGGGATACGAAAATACTGTAATAATACTTGTGAATACCGTGTCTCAACATCTGCTCAAATATTTTAGTAAACTATATAAATATAAAAACTTACAACTGTGTTGGAGTATATTTATTCCCTAGTGTGGGGAGACTGACCCGTGGTTCATTTCAGCGGCTCCTCCGGGAGTGAGCGCTACAGTATTAATGGAAAAGTATGTCTTTTTGCTGATGACACAAAGATTTGCAACAGGGTTGACGTTCCTGGAGGGATCAGCCAAATGACAAATGATTTAGGTAAACTAAAACAATGGTCGGAGCTGTGGCAATTGAGTTTTAATGTGGATAAGTGCAAGATAATGCACCTGGGACGTAAAAACCCAAGGGCTGAATATAGAATATTTGATACAGTCCTAACCTCAACATCTGAGGAAAGGGATTTAGGGGTTATTATTTCAGAGGATCTAAGGGTAAGTAGTCAATGTAATAGAGCAGCAGGAAATGCTAGCAGAATGCTTGATTGTGTAGGGAGAGGTATTAGCAGTAGGAAAAGGGAAGTGCTCATGCCACTGTACAGAGCACTGGTGAGACCTCACTTGGAGTTCTGTGTGCAGTACTGAAGACCGTATCTCCAGAAGGATATAGACATCTTACGAGAGAGTTCAGAGAAGAGCTACTAAAATGGTGTACGGCTTGAAGGAGAAAAGTTACCAGGAAAGGCTTAATGATCTTAACATGTACAGCTTGGAAAAAAGACGAGACAGAGGAGATATGATAGAAACATTTAAATACATAAAGGGAATCCACAAGGTAGAGGAAGGGAGTATATTTAAACGGAAACAAAGTAGCAAAACAAGAGGACATAGTCTTAGATTAGCGGGGCAAAGGTTTAAAAGTAACATCAGGAAGCATTATTTTACTGAGAGGGTGGTGGATACATGGAACAGCCTTCCAGTTGAAGTGGTAGAGGCCAAAACAGTGATTGAATTTAAGCAAGCATGGGATAGGCATAAGACTATCCTAAACAAAAGATAAATCCAGGTAAAGTATCCATGTAATTGGGCAGACTAGATGGGCCGAAAGGTTCTTATCTGCCGACATTTTTCTAGGTTTCTACAAATGGCATCAAGGCTTATGATTAGGGTTTAATTGTACGTTCTGCTAGTGTGAAAGACCACAAAGTGTTTTATGTCACTTGAACTGTAATAAGGGAGCTGCTCAGGGCCGGATTTGCACCTCAGGAGCCTGTAGGCACAGAAATACAGAGCGCCCCCTACTCCCCAAAAAAAAAAAGAAACATGCCAAAATTACTATTTAAATTTTGTTTTGCGGTTAACCCCTTCACTGCTGAGGTATTTCACCGCTGTGTGTGCTGAGCTCATTTTTACCGCTTTTGCTCATCATGTTTAAATGCGATTTGAAGCCACATTTTATTACATGGCCCAGACATCTTATATATCGTTCTTTCCGGCAGACTCGGCAGATTCATAATATATGATTTTTAGATGTATACATCATGTCCTGCCTGTATATTATGACAAAAAATGCAATAAAAATTGAATTTTTAATCATCTGCAGCGTGTAAAGTGTTTTTTTCACATTTTATCACATGAACATTTGCGGTTAGATTTTCTATGGGGTGCGCTTGTACAAAAATTAGAAATGGGGACTTGTTAAATTTTTGGGGGGAATTGCGTGATTTTTAGCAAACGCACACTATAGAAAAAATCATTAGTGCAGCATCATTGTTCACATTATAATTGAAATGTGAACAATATTGCTGCATTAACATGTTTTTTTTTTTTATTTTATTTTTATTTTATTTTTACTTTGTACATGGTAATGTTGGGTATCATTCGAAAGGCCATGCTCAGGTTCTGGAGATATCGGGGTTCAAAGGAACCCCTATCTCCACCAGGGATTTCCTTGGGAAATCCCCGGGCAGCTAGGAGTTCCCCGGCTATCTGATGTCATCACGCTATGCGTGATGACGTCGGGCAACGAGGGGGGACCCGGGGCGGAGCCGCCATCCAAGATGGCGGCCCCCACCGGAGCTAGGCCGCACTTCGGCGCCACAAGGCGCTGAAGTGCGACCCGGCACTTGAGGGGTTAAAGCCAGGCACCGCTTAAAAAGGGAGACTCTCCCCTTTTAAGCGGTGCCTGTCTTTTGGCGCTGCTCCTTACCGATCGGGAGGGAGAGGGATCCGAATGGATCCCCCCTCCCTTCCAGGCTATCTCCCGGAATTGCCGGGGGGGGGGGTCGCCTGGAAATTACGTCATCGCGCATGGCGCGACGACGTCATTTACGTCGGGAGGAGCTTGACTTCAGTGTCTGAGGACGCTGAAGTCAGAACGCCGCGGGACCCCAGACAGAGAGGTAAGTATCTCCGCCTGGGGTCCCGCAAAGCTGATGACATGTGGGGCACGTCCTCAGCATGTAACGTGCGTCAATGAGGACGTGTCCCACACGTCCTCAGCAGTGAAAGGGTTAAGAAAACAAAAAAATATATAGATTTTAAAAAACTTAAACTTTTTCTCCATGCTCAAATCAAAAGAGACAGAATCTGTTGCCTTAGTTGAATTAGTTAGTTACAAGTATTTATAAAGACCCAACAAATTCCTTAGCACTGTACAATGGGAGAAACAGAATAACTAATATACATATGTTACACACACGGAACAGAAGGGGGACCCTGCTCGAGCATTTACAATCTAAGAAGAGGGGTGACACATTAGGTGAGGGCGAATAGGGTATTTGAAGTAGTGGGTTGCATGAGGACTGAATGGGAAGATGGAGCAAGAAATGTGCAGTGATATAACCCCGGGGAGCCGAAGTCAGCGGGCAGCGTGTGCGGCGAGCGCGAGGCAGGATTAAATCATGCAGTCACATGACATCTTCCGATCCCTTAGAATACCAGAGCTAGTCGACGTGAGGCAATATGTCCGAACCCTTCCCACGAACACGTTGATGGGATTTGGTGCATTTGCTGCCCTTACTACATACTGGTACGCTACGAGACCCAAGGCTCTGAAACCTCCCTGCGACCTAGCCATGCAGTCTGTGGAAGTACAGGGAGGTGATGGCGCTAAGCGATCCGCTCTTCTAGCTAGCGATGAAGTGATGACCTATTACTATGACTGTGGCAGACTAGATCTATATTTCTATCTCTATATAAAGGTCTGCCTGTATATATGTGTTTATCTCCTCCATATAGAGTTATGTTCATATTGGTGCCTGACCATTTGGTAAGTTTATTCCTGGGTTCACAGCTGACAGGTAATCAAAAGGTTTAGCTTTCTCCCTTGGTGGGAGGATGTAACACGTAGCTGTAAAAAGGGAATTTCTATGTACACTAACCTAGGAAATCACACCTTGGTAGCCAGGTCGGCCCCAAGATATGGGCACACCATCTTCAAAGACAGGAAGCACATCCTTGATCTTCACGGGGGGTCTGGAGGGAAGAGGGACGCCTTTAGGCAATTAAAGATTAATTGACAAGCTACTGAGCATGCTCTAGAGAGGGGCATTCTGGGAATTGTAGGCAAAAGCCCTGCCAGCTAGGAGGCTGGACGTAGAAAAAGCCAGCCCTATATATATTCTGAATCAAGCATGGCTCAGGGCTGATCACTTGGGGTTCCTTCTAAAGAGGACTGATCTGTCCATGCTATATCTCTAGACTCCAGGAGGCCATAGAGGAATAACTCTTCGTAAGTAACGCTCTATGGTTAAACCTTTTTCTTTATATTCTGCTGTGTATTGTATAAGTAATTGATTTATTCTAGTTATGATTTTTTATGTAGCTAAGCACTGATTTTTCTATCCTAAATAAACAAAAAGTATTTAAGTTTTGACTCTGGCTGATGAAATCCACGCTAACTAAGAGATTGGGAGAATTGCTATTTGCCTTAAGCTCGGTTATATATAAGAAATTGCGTGTTGCGGTCGTCAGGAAACGGCAGGGAATTGTGGGAATTGTAGTCACTGTCCGAGTCTAGGATAGTGCGGCTGCTAAGTCCTGCGTCTCCTGTTGCGACGCGCATTGTGTCCGTGAGGACTGGTGGCAGCGTTACTAATAGAATAAGAAAGTGAGTTCCAGGATTGTGGGAGACGGAGTTATTTTGCGCTTCAGGAGAAGACTGGCGCTGTGTTGCAATCCTGGGATCAGTATATCGCGCTCTACGTGCCTGTTGTGAGAGGTAGTGCGGCCAGGACGGGTAGAGAAGTGCGCGTAATTATCTGGGTCTAGTATAGACAGATAGTGCGCGGCTTAACCCGGCGTCCTTGCGCAGCAGCGTGCGTAGCTAAGTCGTGACAATGACGATGTTAGGACGCTGTATGAGGTTTTCCAGAGAGGAACCAAAGTATCAAATAATGGGCCTTGTTTAGGACATCGGAAACCAAACCAACCATATCAATGGATTTCATACCAAGAGGTGTCGGATAGAGCAGAGTATTTGGGATCTGCGTTGCTACACAGAGGTTTCAAACCATCTTCTGAACAGTTTGTTGGCATTTTTGCCCAGAACAGACCTGAGTGGACCATAGCGGAGCTGGGCTGCTATACATATTCCATGGTCGCTGTTCCGCTCTATGACACACTGGGTGCTGAGGCAATTACCTACATCATAAATAAAGCTAATATCTCGCTTGTGTTCTGTGACACCCCGGAGAAGGCCAAGCTACTGCTCACCAATGTGGAGAAAAACGAAACCCCGGTCCTCAAGACTATAGTCCTCATGGAGCCGTTTGATGAAGACCTCCTTGAACGAGGAAAGAAAAGTGGGATGGAATTGGTCAGCCTGAAGGAAATGGAGGCAGAGGGAAAGGAGAATCTAGAGAAACCAAAGCCTCCAAATCCAGAAGACCTTGCAGTTGTTTGTTTCACTAGTGGCACAACAGGAAACCCGAAGGGCGCAAAGCTAACTCACAAGAACATTGTGAGCAACAGTGCAGGGTTTCTTAAAGTAACAGAGGCGTTGGCTTATCCTTCTACCCAAGATGTTCTGATCTCCTTTTTGCCTCTGGCCCATATGTTTGAGCGAGTTGTAGAGTGTGTTGTGCTCTGCCACGGCGCTAGAATAGGTTACTTTCAAGGAGATATTCGATTGCTGATGGATGACTTGAAGGCCTTGCAGCCCACTATTTTCCCAGTTGTGCCCAGACTTCTGAACCGGATGTTTGACAGAATATTTGGTCAGGCCAATACACCTGTGAAGCGCTGGATGCTAGAATTTGCCTCAAAGAGGAAAGAAGCTGAGCTCCGTAGTGGCATTATCCGAAATGATAGCTTTTGGGATAAAATCATATTTCGCAAAGTACAGGCCAGCCTTGGTGGGAAGGTGCGTCTGATGATAACCGGAGCAGCTCCTGTTTCTCCTACGGTTCTAAAATTTTTACGAGCAGCGCTTGGCTGTCAGTTTTACGAGGGCTACGGACAGACGGAGTGCACAGCTGGATGTTCGCTCACAATTCCTGGAGACTGGTCGGCTGGCCACGTCGGGGCACCAATGCCGTGCAATCACATGAAGCTTGTGGATGTGGAAGAGATGAATTATTTTGCGGCTAACGGTGAGGGTGAGGTGTGTGTCAAAGGGTCTAATGTCTTCCAAGGATATTTAAAGGATGATGAGAAAACTGCAGAAGCATTGGACAAGGATGGTTGGCTACATACAGGAGATGTTGGGAAATGGCTGCCAAATGGTACGCTGAAAATCATTGACCGGAAGAAGCATATATTCAAACTGGCTCAAGGAGAATACATAGCACCCGAAAAAATTGAAAATGTATATACAAGAAGTGAACCAGTGGTCCAAGTGTTTGTTCATGGAGAAAGTTTACAGGCTTTCTTAGTCGGAATTGTGGTTCCGGATCCTGATAATGTACTGAACTGGGCAAAGAAGAAAAAGTTTTGAGGATCTTATGAAGAACTATGCAAAAATAAGGACTTTAAAAATGCAGTTCTGGAAGACATGCTAAAGCTAGGGAAGGACACGGGCTTGAAAAGCTTTGAACAGGTAAAGGACATTGTTTTGCATCCAGAACTGTTTTCAATCGAGAACGGCCTACTGACACCTACACTGAAAGCCAAGAGACCTGAACTACGAAAGTATTTCCAGGCACAAATTGATGAACTGTATGCCAACAACAAAGTATAAGTGTATCTAACACCCTGAACACCCAGCCTGAATCTGTCATCCAATAACTATTTACAACAGCAAACAAAAATGTTTGGCCATAGGAATAGTGCAAGACATCCCTAAAATGCCTTACTGGTCATCTGCACCCTTCGCAGGGTCATCTTGTATCTTGAAGTAGGCCTTAAAAATTTGTGACGGACAACTTGGTGTAACTTAAGATCTGTAGGACTTCCCTAAAACGGCAAATTCGCCGAACTCTTATTAAGGTCCTGAATTGTATGTTTCGTGTCGCTGTCTTCCTGAGTTTGGAACGCAGCATCTCAAAACGGGACATGTGAGGAGGTTTAAGAAAAAACTTTGGAAGTTCTGTATAGGTTCGCAAGAGGTTTGTTTTTGGTTATATGTGAGCATGTCAAAATTTAAGCTATTTAATTGACCAACGTCAGAAAACGAATGCCGTGGACCATTTCTCTGCATATTCAATGGCCACTCAACCTTATATGCATTTTTCAATATTTCTTTGTAATATGTTGCTTTAAATTATAATTCATGCCAAATTGTCTTTATATTTAAAAATCTAGTATTTTAGACCACACTCTTTTTTTCTAAATAAAATGTATATCTAATATAAGCAAGACAAAACATCTATATAATATGTAAATTTGTGAACTGATTGCTGAGCACCATATCCTTCCACTAAGTTTCTGACATAAAGCTGCTAGGAGTGGGATTCCTCCCACCTCACCCACTGACCCTCAATCCCTCGAGCATAAAGTGCAATTATTGCTGATGTTTCTGACAGAGGAGATCCAGGAGTGGCGTTAGGAGTTCTTTATTCTAGTTGTTTTAGACAGTAAAGGGAACGTTTCCATATTTATGAATATTAAAGGATGTCCTCACATTCGTTTTAATGTAACACACAGGTCACAAGGGAGTCATGTTGAAAAAAAAAGCACAATTGTTTGCACTATGTAAGGCCCCGTGTGATTTATGATGCACTGTGTAGACTAGGGTGTTGTCATTGATAAAGTAATTGCGCAGTTAGAATTTCTATCCATATGTAAAGAAAACTGTCTTGTGAAAAAAGAAATGTGAATGTTTGGTAAATGGTGTGAATCTTTTTATTGAAACCAAAATCCTTCAATCCAGTTTCCTTTTATATCCATCTCCTCTAAACAATAACAAAGGATAAAACGTGAAGGAAACCAAATAAAAGTTTAAGATTAAAAAAAAAAAAAAAAAAAAAAAAAAAAAAAAAATGTGCAGTGGGCATCATGGAGTGAGCAGATAGGCTTCTCTAAAGAATTGCGTTTTCAGAGACTTTTTGAAGGACTGGAGAGACGGGCGAGCCTGATGTTGCGGGGGAGGGAGTTCCATAGAAAGGGTGCAGCTCGAGTGAAGTCCTGAAGGTGAAAGTTGGGGGTGTGGGTACGAGGAACTGCTAGCATCAGATCATTGGCAGAGCGAAATGGTTGGGTGGGATGTACCTGCTAGTAAGGGAGAAGGTGTAGGCAGGGGCGCAGTTATGGAGAGCTTTGTATGTGAGCACCAATATAATAATTAATTGGATCCTAAAGGAAACAGGGAGCCAGTGTAGAGATAGACAGAGGTGAGGTGCAGGGGGTGAAGTGTATGAGTCTGGCACTTGTTCATTACAGACTGCAGAGGCAGAATATGGGACTTCTTAGGCTAGGGTCAGACGAATGCATTTTTCGCGTTGTCCGTGAAAAAGTGCGTTCGAACGAATGGACGTGTTTTTTCACGGAATACGCGATAGCGGTCATACGATGCGCATTTTCGTCCGGTTATCAATAAAACACTTTTTGCGTCTGGACATTATGTTGGCCCCACATTAGCAGCGTCTGACGTCTCCTAATCACGCACACATGCCGCTAGCGGACGCAGCGCACTCTGTACGTCAGTACTAGCGGTTTGACGTTCTCGAAAAATGCGTTTGTTTGCCACTTTCGTGCGGCCGTTCTTCGTATGCTGCCGGCATTGGACGTCATTTGCTGCTAGCATGGCCGTGATTAAGTGCGGCTAAATGCACATTAATACTGCGTTCGTCTGACCCTAGCCTTAAGGCCAGATAGAAGGAGGTTACAGTAGTCAAGGTGGGAGATAAGAGCTTGGATGAGCATTTTAGTAGAGTCTGAATTAAGAAAGGGACAGATGCGTGCAATGTTTTTAGGTGGAAGTAGCAAGATTTGGTTAGAGACTGAATATGAGGAGTAAAGGATAGATTGGAGTCCAAGAGGACCCTGAGGCAACGAGCCTGAGAGGGAGAAGTAATGGTGACACCATTCACCTGAAGAGAAATTGGCGCAGGAACGGAAGGAAGATGAGAAGTTCAGGTTTTTGAGAGGTTGAGATTTAGGAAATGGGAAGTTATCCAGTCAGAGACAGCCGATAGACAGGCTGTAACAAAGGTCCAACCCCGGAGGAGAGTGATCGAGAGAGGAAAGGTAGGAAAGGTAGATTTGAGTGTCATCAGCATAAAGGTGATATTGGAATCCATAAGAAGAGATGAAATTGTCCAAAGAGGTGGTATAGATCGAGAGGAGTAGGGGACCCAGAACAGAGCCTTGAGGTACCCCAACTAAAACAGGAACTGGTGGTGAAGAGACACCAGCGAAGGAGACACTGAAGGAGCGAAAAGAGAGATAGGAAGAGGATCAGGAGAGAGCGTTGTCACTGAGGCCACGTTGATGCAGCGTGAGGAGCAGGAGAGGGTGATCAACAGTGTTGAACGCAGCAGAAAGATCAAGAAAAATAAGGAGGAAGAAGTGACCTTTGGTTATGGCAGCAGCTAAATCATTAGTCGCCTTGGTCAGAGCAGTCTCAGTAGATTGTTGGGAGCGAAAGCTAGATTGGTCCGGATCAAGTAGAGCGTTCGCAGCAAGAAAACTGAGCTGGTTATAGACCAGACTGTGGCAGACTAGATCTATATTTCTATCGATATAAGGGTCTGCCTGTATATATGTGTTTATCTCCTCCATATAGAGTTATGTTCATATTTGTGTCTGACCATTTGGTAAGTTTATCCCTGGGTTCACAGCTGTAATGTAATCAATATGTTTAGCTTTCTCCCTTGGGGGGAGGATATAACACGTAGCTGTAAAAAGGGAATTTCTTTTGTACACTGACATAGAGATCACACCTTGGCAGCCAGGTCGGCCCCAAGAGATGGGCACGCGGTCTTCAAAGACAGGAAGCACATCCTTGATCTCGAAGGGGGGTCTGGAGGCAAGAGGGACACCTTTAGGCAATTAAAGATTAATTGACAAGCTTACTGAGCGCGACCGAGAATTGCACGCTGGGAAATGAAGTCCAGGACACTGGGCCACTTATGGGTGGGGGCTGGAAAGATCAGGAAGTTTTTATAAATTCGGAACACTGGCCATGTGCTTTGGCTGATCACTTGGGATTCCTTCTAAATAGGACTGATCTGTCCATGCTCTCTCCAGATCCCAGGAGGCACCGATGCCAGTTACTGAGTATTCCGTCGTAAGTAAGGCTCTGTGATTAACACCTTTTTCTTTATATTTTGCTGTGTATTGTATAAGTAATTGATTTATTCTAGTTATGATTTTTTTATGCAACCAAGCACTGTGATTCTTCTATCATAAATAAACCAAAAAGTTTTTAAGTTTTGACTCTGGCTGATCAAATCCACGCTAACTAAGAGATTGGGAGTATTGCCATTTGCCTTAAGCTCGGTTATATATAAGAAATTGCGTGTTGCGGTCGTCAGGAAACGGCAGGGAATTGTGGGAATTGTAGTCACTGTCCGAGTCTAGGATAGTGCGGCTGCTAAGCCCTGCGTCTCCTGTTGCGACACGCATAGTGTCCGTGAGGACTGGTGGCAGCGTTACTAATAGAATAAGAAAGTGAGTTCCAGGATTGTGAGACACGTAGTTATTATGCGCTTCAGGAGAAGGCTTGTGCTGCGTTGCCATCCTGGGATCAGTATATCGCGCTCTACGTGCCTGTTGCGAGAGGTAGTGTGGCCGGGACGGGTAGAGAAGTGCGCGTAATTGTCTGGGTCTAGGATAGACAGTGCGCGGCTTAACCCGGCGTCTTTGCGCAGCAGCGCGCATAGTTGGGTCGTGACACAGACGTTCTAAGATTTTGGAGGCAAAGGGGAGCAGAGAGATGTGACAGTAGTTCAAGAGGGAGGTGGGATCAAGAGATGGCTTTTTTAGAATGTGGGTGATCAACGCACGTTTGAATACAGAGAGGAAGATTCCAGAGGAGAGGGAGAGGTTAAAAATAGGAGTCAAAGCAGGGACAGTAACTGGTAGGACAGGTCGAAAAAGGTGTGAGGGGATAGGATCAAGTGGACAGGTGGACAGGAGGACATGAGAAGTTCTGTTACATCCTCCTCCGAGACTGGATAAAAGGAAGACATAGTAGAAGAGGGGGCAGGGAGTCAGTGGGGTAGAATGTTAAAGGAGGAGGGCAGTGAATGCAGAAGCATTGGTTGTTCTATATGTAAAACCATATATTGCCTCTGATGTATAACAGAAGAAAATATTTTGAATTTACTTTAATTTTTTTTTTTTTTTTTTTTTTACACATTACATGGTCATGTTTGGTATCATTGTAAAGACCAGACTCTGACCTTTCCAATGACACCTCACTTAACCTTGTGCGCTGTACAATTCAGGGATGCAGGTTCCAAAGTCCCCCTGTCTCTCATCACTGCAGCGCCACGGTCTAGGTTGTGAATTAAACAATGCATTGCTTCACCAGATACCTCATTTACCATACTGCCACCAAGTGTGAGTTAGTGCAGCATCACTGTTCACTTTAGAATTGTAAACTGAATAATAGTGCCGTGTTAGGGGAAATTAGTTTTTTAGATATTTTATTTTTACATAAATCTAACCTGGTTATGTGTGGTATCACTGGAAAGGTTATAAGCTGACCTTTCCTTTGATACCTCATATGTCCCTCTAGCCCTTAGGGCTTCAGAGATACAGTGGTCTAAATTATTGCAATTTAGCAGTGGCAGGTGCTTGTAGGCACATGCCTACTCTGCCCAATTATAAATCCGACCCTGGAGCTGCTAAGGGTAAAATTTGGCAGGAGGTATTAGCTACTCCCGGTCTCCAGTTAGTCACTATGTTAGCAGCTTGACTTCTAACATTGGGATTCAATGAAGGATTCCAGCAGTGGAGCCGCTTGCCGCTGTTAGCATTGTCTCCTCGATTCCACTATATATGTTTCCACAGTTCCGGTGGATGGACCCTAGAAACGTTTAGGAAAGAGGCGGCAATGGATTGTGCCAACCTCCGGCCCATGGAACCAAAGGGAAGTATGGCATTTCATAATCACGTTTTTGTGCTCAGAGGTTTAGCCTTTGCAAAATCTGTTAACACCAGCCTTTAAAATATATATTTATTTTAAATACCACATGAAGGCAACATTTTTATTGCTTGTTAATATACAGTTCAATACATTACAGTATTGTACAGTATACTGCTGTAACAGCTGAGCTACAACAGATTTGCACAAGCATGCGGTATGGCTGAGCTGCAAATAATTAGGCAAATACTAGCAGGAGAGACAAGTGGGCTTAATATTTAATGGCCATCAAACAGATAAAAAAAATCTATTTCTTGTATGACTAATAGGGGTTTGTGCAGGTGAAAACTTATTTTTTGTATTCTATACTATATGTTTGACTACTCGCTTGCAGTGCTGATTAAAATACAATTTGGTCAACAGCCCCCTCCTCCTTGCTGGACCTGGCAACCAAAATACTGGAACCCTCCTCACACCCCCTTAAACTGAACTGAATTCCAACCTTGCCTATAGTACCAGATCAAAAATGAAGGAGAATCTTGAGAAAATCTCTTTGATAGTGGGGAAAAGAGGGACTGGAGTGCCAAAGCCTGCCCATTAAATATACATAAAATCCACAAAATATTAAATTTTATTAACAAAATAATTGTGATCCTGCTGAGCCACTTATCAAATTGTCCCCCTAAATACTGAATGACTTTACCGTAAATCATGTTCTTGATATAGGTTTTTATTTACTTTCACAAGCTTTGGCTGATTATACTTTTGCTTTATTGATTCCTGGCTTATCTCTTTATATAGTAATTCTCCACTCCTTACCTTGGCTTATTCATGATTAGGGATGAGCCGAACACCCCCGTATTTGGTTCGCATTCGAACAATTTCAAAAGTTCGAGTTCGGACACGAACACGATCCGAACTCAATGCAAGCCAATGGGACTCGGACGTTCGATTTTTAGAGTGCCCTGCAAGAGGACATATATGCAAGATATTTGCCATAAAAAGGTGTATGGGGGTCCGGGTAGTGCCCTGGGAGACAGGAAACAAGGAAAAAAGTTTTTAAAAAATACGTTTTTAAAGGAACAGTGATTTTTCCATGAAATAAAGGTTAAAAATGAAAAATTCCTTCAAATATCGTGCCTAGGAGGTCCCCATAACCTGCCCGTGAAGTGGCGGATTTGTCGGATGTATAGAAACATTTAAAAAGACAAAAAATGACATTTCAAATGATGGTAAATGGTTTTCCTTTAATCTATTCTTAAACAACTGTTTGGGGCGGCAGCCTGTATGAAAAGAGGAGACGTTTTAAGACACGCAGAACAAGTTTAGTGATTTTTTTTGGCAAAATTATGGTGAGACTTATGCAGGCTTTGGATGAAAGTAACAACAGGTGCATTAAAATTGGGCCTTTGGTGCCTTCACACCGTAACCCCTTTGAGGTATTGTGGAAGAGTGCAGGGGTGGACTCTGCATTCAAATATTAAAATGATTGGAATCTGGTACACGTGTCAGTGCACCCAAATATTGGGCCTTTGGTGCCAGCTAGTGCCTTCACACCTTAACCCCTCTGAGGTATTGTGGAAGAGTGCAGTGGTGAAGGTTTTGGGAATGCAGAAGAGATCCCCGATCTATTCAGTTACATCAGCATCAGGGGAGTGATAGCTGCTGATCCAGGACTGATTCGTTTTTATAAATGTCAGCCGGTCTACAGAGTCGGTGGACAGACGCACTTTTTTGTCTGACAAAACCTCCAGCGGCACTGAACGTCCTTTCAGAAAGCACGCTGGATGAAGGGCAACCTAGTAGCTCCATAGCATATTGGCTAAGTTCTGGCCAGTGATCCAATCTCAACACCCAGTAAGCCAGTGGTTCATCTGCTGTAAAGGTATCCAGGTCTGCCCTTGCCCCTAGATCAGGGGTCTCAAACTCAAATTACCTGAGGGCCACTGGACAAGTTTTCACATCCCATGGGGGGCCGCATGCAAAACTTGCAACTGTTTTTTATTAAACAGTTTATTCTTTTCATTTACAGCAAAAAGTCTATTCAAATTCTGTACATCTTTTTGTATTCTTGGTATTTTTCTGACAATTTTTGATTCCTATTTTTTTTTTTTTTAAAGGCTATTTAAATTCTGTAACAGACCTTTTTAATTTTTTTAAAAAGGACCTATTTTAATATTTGGACACATTTTAATACATTTTTACTGGTTTAAATGCCTATTAGAAAAATAGCGGAGTTCCGTCCAGTCACTTGCAGTGGATGATCCTAGTCGGACATTTCTGCAACCTCGGTCGTCGATAATCAGACGACCAAGTCGGTCGCTGGAATATGGACCCAGTGGATGGCCAAAAATCATTCCCCTTCTGAGTAGCAGGTTTTGTTTTGTTTTTTTAGACAGCTCTGTTAGCTGTTTATTTCTGTGGCGCATCTCCCATACTGGCCTTACAACTGGAGCAG
This sequence comes from Leptobrachium leishanense, assembly GCA_009667805.1. NCBI lineage: Eukaryota > Metazoa > Chordata > Amphibia > Anura > Megophryidae > Leptobrachium > Leptobrachium leishanense. The sequence continues at coordinate 284,350,825 of CM019064.1, read as the reverse complement.
GGAAATCTGACTGGTGTGATGGGAGTTCTCTTATCCACATACATCACACCTGTCAGATTTCCCTGCTCCAATTGTAAGGCCAGTATGGGAGGTGCGCCACAGAAATAAACAGTTCACAGCACTAATTCAGAAACATCCCTTGTTCACGCATCTTATACAACGCTGCGGAATGTGTTGGCGCAGTCACAACATGCTAAGCAATATTATCTTATGCTTTATTAGCATACTGCGGACTGCTTTGCTAACAACCTTTTTGTGTATTGGATTTACATTGTATTTATGTGCACCACTGGTGTGTTTTTATGGTTTCAAAATATAGGAAAATAATAGGAAAATGTATATGAATTACCTTATGTTTGGGATTTTTAAAATTATTTTGTAACACTTTTTTGTGTACAGGGGCTCTGCACACACACTTCTGCATCCAGGTGGTGCTCTGCACACACCACTTCTGCATCCAGGGGGTGCTCTGCACACACACTTCTGCATCCAGGGGGTGCTCTGCACACACACACTTCTGCATCCAGGGGGTGCTCTGCACACACACACTTCTGCATCCAGGGGGTGCTCTGCACACACACACTTCTGCATCCAGGGGGTGCTCTGCACACACACACTTCTGCATCCAGGGGGTGCTCTGCACACACACTTCTGCATCCAGGGGGTGCTCTGCACACACACACTTCTGCATCCAGGGGGTGCTCTGCACACACACTTCTGCATCCAGGGGGTGCTCTGCACACACACTTCTGCATCCAGGGGGTGCTCTGCAGACACACTTCTGTATCCAGGGGGGCTCTGCACACACACTTCTGCATCCAAGGGGGCTCTGCACACACACTTCTGCATCCAGGGGGTGCTCTGCACACACACGTCTGTATCCAGGGGGGCTCTGCACACACACACACACACCACTTCTGTATCCAGGGGGCTCTGCACACACACACACACTTCTGTATCCAGGGGGGCTCTGCACACACACACACACACTTCTGTATCCAGGGGGGCTCTGCACACACACACACACACACACACACTTCTGTATCCAGGGGGGCTCTGCACACACACACACTTCTGTATCCAGGGGGCTCTGCACACACACACACTTCTGTATCCAGGGGGGCTCTGCACACACACACACACTTCTGTATCCAGGGGGGCTCTGCACACACACTTCTGCATCCAAGGGGGCTCTGCACACACACTTCTGCATCCAGGGGTGCTCTGCACACACACGTCTGTATCCAGGGGGGCTCTGCACACACACACACTTCTGTATCCAGGGGGGCTCTGCACACACACACACACACACTTCTGTATCCAGGGGGGCTCTGCACACACACTTCTGTATCCAGGGGGGCTCTGCACACACACTTCTGAATCCAGGGGGCTCTGCACACACACACACACTTCTGTATCCAGGGGGCTCTGCACACACACACACACCACTTCTGTATCCAGGGGGGCTCTGCACACACACACACTTCTGTATCCAGGGGGCTCTGCACACACACACACACACACACTTCTGTATCCAGGGGGGCTCTGCACACACACACACTTCTGTATCCAGGGGGGCTCTGCACACACACACACTTCTGTATCCAGGGGGGCTCTGCACACACACTTCTGTATCCAGGGGGGCTCTGCACACACACTTCTGTATCCAGGGGGGCTCTGCACACACACTTCTGAATCCAGGGGGGCTCTGCGCACACACACACACACACACACACTTCTGTATCCAGGGGGGCTCTGCACACACACACACACTTCTGTATCCAGGGGGGCTCTGCACACACACACTTCTGTATCCAGGGGGGCTCTGCACACACACTTCTGTATCCAGGGGGGCTCTGCACACACACTTCTGTATCCAGGGGGGCTCTGCACACACACTTCTGTATCCAGGGGGGCTCTGCACACACACACACACTTCTGTATCCAGGGGGCTCTGCACACACACACACACTTCTGTATCCAGGGGGGCTCTGCACACACACTTCTGTATCCAGGGGGGCTCTGCACACACACACACTTCTGTATCCAGGAGGGCTCTGCACACACACACACTTCTGTATCCAGGAGGGCTCTGCACACACACACACACACACACACACACACACACTTCTGCATCCAGGGGAGCTCTACACACACACTTCTGCATCCAGGGGGGCTCTGCACACACACACACACACCTCTGCATCCAGGGGGGCTCTGCACACACACTTCTGTATCCAGGGGGGCTCTGTGCACACACACACTTCTGTATCCAGGGGGGCTCTGCACACACACACACACACTTCTGTATCCAGGGGGGCTCTACAACACACTTCTGTATCCAGGGGGGCTCTGCACACACACACACACACACACCACTTCTGCATCCAGGGGGCTCTGCACACACACACACACTTCTGCATCCAGGGGGGCTCTGCACACACACACTTCTGTATCCAGGGGGCTCTGCACACACACACACACACACTTCTGCATCCAGGGGGCTCTGCACACACACACACACTTCTGCATCCAGGGGGCTCTGCACACACACACTTCTGCATCCAGGGGGGCTCTGCACACACACACTCCTGCATCCAGGGGGGCTCTGCACACACACACACCTGCATCCAGGGGGGCTCTGCACACACACACACCTGCATCCAGGGGGGCTCTGCACACACACACACCTGCATCCAGGGGGCTCTGCACACACCTGCATCCAGGGGGGCTCTGCACACACACACACCTGCATCCAGGGGGGCTCTGCACACACACACACCTGCATCCAGGGGGGCTCTACACACACTTCTGGATCTAGGGGGGCTCTGCACACACACTTCTGGATCCAGGGGGGCTCTTCACACACACTTCTGGATCCAGGGGGGCTCTGCACACACACTTCTGGATCCAGGGGGGCTCTGCACACACACTTCTGGATCCAGGGGGGCTCTGCACACACACTTCTGGATCCAGGGGGGCTCTGCACACATACTTCTGGATCCAGGGGGGCTCTGCACACATACTTCTGGATCCAGGGGGGCTCTGCACACACTGGTTTGGGCTATTTATTCACTGCAGGTTCAGAGACTCTTGCCTGCAGTGCATGCTAGCACTTGCTGTGCTGCCTGATGTCCACCTGAGCTCTGACACCTCATGGCTCCTGTGATGTCTTGGGACAGGGTGTTCTGATTTTCAGACGGCAGAGAGCAGGAGGGGAGGGGCAGATCAACACATGGAAGCATAAAAGAGAAAAAAAAAAGATAAGGGAAGAGCCTGAATTCACCAGGGAAGCAGCATCTGCCCTGAGAGTAGCCAGGGTATTTACAAGACACTGCTGGGGAACCAGCAGCAGAGACGGAGCTCAGGAGGAGGGAAGCTGCCCGATCTCCTGCAGCTGGTGGGTGGAGGCATCATGTGACACAGCAGGAGCCAATCAGAAGAGGCAGAGAGCTGGGCTTTCCTCAGCTGCACCACTCTGCTGCGGGCCATTTGTAATCAGTCTGCGGGCCACTAATGGCCCGCGGGCCGGTACTTTGAGACCCCTGCCCTAGATAGTCCTGCACCATATGGTGAAGACGCTGGCAATGGGTGCCTACATTTGACATCCCTGGGCATCGTGGACTAAAAAAATTGGAAAAGGCATCAGTCAAGCGGCCCCCTTCACCACTTTTCCTCTGATAAATAGCAGCCTCAGAAGCACCTGTGTCATCAGTTGGTAACCTACCAGTGTCTGGAAAGGTGTTACACAAGTGTCACTTTAGAGCGTCCTCAAGTTGTTTCATCCTGTGCTCCCTCTGTGAGGGCAGGATGAGCTCTGCAACCTTACCCTTGTATCGTGGATCAAGAAGGGTTGCCAACCAGTAATGATCCCTCTCCTTGATAGCACGAATCCTGGGGTCCGTTAGCAGGCTTTGCAGGATAAGGGAGCCCATGCAGCGTAGGTTGGAGGTGGCATTAGCTTCAGAGTGTTCCTAGTTGCTGAGGATGACCATATCGTGCACTACCTCCTCCCAGCCACGTACTAGTCCTTGGGTTTCTAGGGACACAAAACCCTCCCTTGAGGAATCCCCACCTTCAATGCCCCCACAACTTAAATATTCCACCACCTCCTCCTCATCCTTCTCCTGTCTGACCTGAGGATCAACAGGAATGCTGTCTGCGTAAAGACTGGGGCCTTGAGAGCTAGGGAAGTCCTCCGCTTCCTCCCACTGCTCTGCCTCTAGTGTCACATCTGTAATTCTCTGCAGAGTGCGCCCCAGCAGGAACACTAAAGGAATTCCTCAAATGGTGACAGTACAGTGCATGCATCCTTGATCATCAGCCACTGCGAGGGGGGAACCAAATTGACCTGAACCTGTCCTTGTGCCATACTCACACAGGTACTCATTGATGGCCCTCTGCTGCTTGTGCAATGTCGAGTTCCACCTGGTGGGCATGTCACAGATCAGGCAGTTTGTGGGAAGGTGGAATCCTCTTTGAATTTCTGCCAGGCGAACACTTGCTGGGAATGACCGTCTGAAGTGGCTGCAGACTTTCTGGTCTGGCTGAGAAGCTCTGCCAGCCCTGGGTACCTGATTAGGAAACGCTGTACCACCAGATTTAGGACGTGTGCTAGGCATGGTACATGCATCAACTTACCCAGGCGTAGGGCGGAGACAAGGTTGCTGCCATTATCAGACGACCATTCCCAGCTCAAGCTGGTGTGGTGTTAACCATCTCTGTGCCTGCCCCTGCAGAGCTGATAGAATTTTTGGCCTGGTGTTGCTCCTGTCCCCTAAACAAACCAGCCTAAGCACAGTATGGCATCTTTTTGCTTGAGCCATTGCGTAGCGCCTGCCACGCGTCGGTTTAACTGTCACTTTGCCAGAGACAGAGAAGGAGGAGGAGGAGGAAGATGTGGTGGAGCAGACAGACCTCATATAAGCCGCTTTCTGGAGGCGTGGTGGATGAACAAGCTCCAGCACAGAGCCCCATCCTGGATCCCTCCCAGCTGCAATCAGAGTTACCCAGTGTGCTGTGAAGGAAATGTAACGGCCCTGTCCATGCTTGCTGGACCATGTATCTAAAGTCATGTGCACCTTGCTGCTGACTGCCTTTCCCAATGACTCCATAACATTGTCTTCCACATGCTGGTATAGTGCTGGAATAGCCTTCCGTGAAAAGAAATGGCGTTTTGGAACCTGCCACTGTGGTACAGCACATTCGGCAAATTCACGGAAGGAAGCCGAGTCCACCAGCTGGAAAGGCAGCAGCTGTAATGCGAGTAATTTTAGACGTTGTGCATGTGGATGGTTGGGACAATATTTTTTCTTCCGCTGCAGCAGCTGGGGCAACGAAATCTGACTGCATAAATCTGCAGCTGATCGGATGCTGGCAGATTCAGAGGAAGGAAGTGGTACACCCATTACTGTAGCATCATCCCTGTCAGTGGAGGCTGTAGGTAATGACATGGCAGGACATATAGTGGGGGTAGAGACAGATGAGGAGGAGGACCTATGCAAAGTGTTGTGCCAACGGGATGCGTGGCAGGTGGTCATATGTCGCCTCAATCACGTGGTACCTAAGTGTCTGTCTTTCCCACGCTTGATCCTCTTCTGACATAGCTTACAAATAGCAACGCTGCAGTCTGCTGCACATGTCGTGAAGAACTCCCAGACAGCAGAGATCCTGGACGTGTGCTGCGAGACAACAGCGCTCTGCACCTGAGCAGCTCTGACATCTGATGCCTTGGACTGGCTATGGTTGCTTATAGAGGACATTGTGCCTCGTTTTTGTTGAGCCTCCTCCTCCTCACTAGACTCCACTGTTCGATCAGGCACCCAGGTGGAGTCAGTGACCTCATCATCATTGTCATCACCCCCTATCTGTTCGTCACTGGAGCCAACCTCGCAATATGCTGCAGCTGCTGGGGGGAAATGAGTGCCAGTTCTTTGTGCGTCACTGGCACCCCCTCCCTCTAGGCTGATTATACTCCCTTCCTCAACCTCAGAGTTTGAATCAGAGCACTGGAGTTGCTGCTGTTATGGAAATTTTGGACTTTGGGCACAAAGTCCCAGTGCACTAAAAGGTACACTTCAGTATTAAAGTGCGCCCAGTACAAACAAATCCATCGCTATAAAAAACACGCTATATTCACTTCTTTCTGTATAAGGGGTGAAGTACTTCTCTACTACACAAACGCTGGTTCTAGCTGGAGTTCATCTACCAAGAGAGCTCTTTGCCTCTGGACTCCTTAATTTATTAGACCAATAGGACAACGCCCAGTGGATGATGGCTTTACAACATAAAGCAGTCGGCCCAGTAAGTACATTTACATATCAAAAGGACAGGGGAGTGCACTAGGATGGTGGACTAGTCCACTGTACACACCTCATCCCTGTAAGGATGAGTCCTGTCCATTGTCCCCGTCGGCCATGTGTGGCCGACCATCCCCCATCACTGTCAGTATGGACCCCATTCAACACTGCTCAGATTTGATCAGTATCTAGTGAAGATCAGTCTACTTGTTCTTATAGATTTGAGACATATCTGCGGAGACATTCCAGCTATTGTCAGCACACGGTACGAGTGTACAGACAAGGCAGGCATGTCTTAAAAGCAGGTATGTATCCAGAAAGGGATAGCGTAGCCGCAACAGAGATATAATACGTATCTCTCGTTATACAGACTTCACTTCTCCAATGTGCATAGACATTGGGAGGTAAGAAGCCCAGAATTGCACTTAGTGCTCACAAACCGCCAAACACCCCCAAACACGGAGAACACGTCTCTAAACCCAAGAGAAGGTTTTCATACTGGCGGTTTTGCCGCTGGTTCTGATTAAACCCAAGTACCCTCTGCTAGAGCGTTTCTCGGTTAAATCCGACACAGGGAGACCGATGACAACCTATAAAACACACACACATCCTAGAATATAATGTCCACATATTAAAATTTCCACAACAGTCCCTCCTCTTTGTCATATGCTCCCCAGTGTCCCTCGATGAATCTCGCTCTTCCTTTGGAAAGAAACAGTTTCTCTTGTATACGGAAAGTCCTGAATTCAAAAAACCAAACAGATGATGGAAAACAACAGAAAGTCCATCTTGACATGTAGAATCTTAAAGCAAGTCTAAAAACAAATCTTGACACGTAGATCTTTTTGGCAAATCTTAAAACAAATCTTGACACGTAGAATCTGCTCTAGGCGAGGTGACTCAGAGGGAGGACATGAGGTGGTGGGTTGCGTCGGTCGGTCTGGAATCCTCTGTATCCGGTCCATGGGTTGGTCTTCAGGGCGTCTCATCCCGGCAACGAAAACGTAGTCATCTGCTCCGGCTTTGGTAACTAGGTCGATTAGACAACAGGAACATTTCACTCCGGCATATAGAAGGAATAGAAACAGGAACACCGTAAGTATATATATACTCCCATTTCCTTTAGCCAGGATCCAAAGGAAAACAAGAAATCCCCGAAGCTTCCCAACCTTAAAAAAGATTCCAACCCTTACTAGCTATAGCTGATGTTACCCTCTAGGAACGTATCGTTAAATTCTATCAACAAATGTCTCTGAGTGGTCTTGGCTAATTTCTTGTACTTCTTCACGCCAATATGAACGTTGTATATAGTATGAACGGCTGTCATTGCATTTTAAACAAAAGATTGGGATGCTTTTCATCGTTTCCCTCGCTAAATTAAACTAAACCAATAAACAATAATGACACTTCTCATTCTTTGTAGTTGAGCAGCTTCTTGCAGTGACTGGCCTGGACCCAGTTGTCTCATCCTTCGAGCTTCAGAGAGGTTGGCATCGTCAGCTGCACCTGGAATGGACCAAGATATCTCGGCTCTAGTCCCGTCCTCTAATGTTTCTTTAGAACGACCCAATCACCTGGTTGAATAGAATGAACACTGGTTATTGAGTTTGGGTCCGGGAGAGACTGCCGGACCCGGTGGTGGACTCTTTGGAGCTCCCTTTTCAGAGACTGCACATACCCCGTCAGCTGAGAATGTAAAGACGACAGCTGTTAAGGGTAGTACAATCCCATCTTTGGAGAACTACCGAACAAGGCTTCGTAGGGTGATAACCCGTGGGGCTTCCTGGGGGCATTCCTGATGGAAAAAAGGGCTATAGCGAGACATTCAGGCCATGGTTTCCGAGCATCTGTCATGATTTTTGAGATCCTGTTCTTAATAGTCCCATTAAGACGTTCAACCTTACCACTGCTCTGAGGATGATACGGGTTATGTAATCCCTGGTTGACGTGAAGAGCTTTACATACCTCTGCAAAACTCTGACCTGTGAAGTGAGAGCCGCGATCTGACTCGATCGTTTCAGGCAGGCCCCAGTGACACACTATCTCAGACAGGATTTTTTTGCTGTGGTAGTGGCATTGGCGCATCGAACAGGCCAGGCTTCCGGCCATCCTCAAAACATATCCACACAGACCAAGACATGCTCATACGGCCCACTCCTTGGCATCGTAATGTAGTTTATCTGTATGCACTGAAAGGGATATTCCGGTTTGGGCAAATGCCGCTATGGCGGTTTCACAGTTCTGCCAGGGTTGTGCAAAGCACAGACCAGGCAAGCTGCTGCAAAATTGGATGCTGCAGTAGTGAACCCAGGAGCAATCCAGTGTTCTTCCACCTGCGCACACATAACCATCTTTGACTGATGCCCCGAGTAATGACATGAATGGGCCATCATTGGAAAAAGTGATCTTGGCAGACTCCATTTGTTGCCAAGACCCCAGATGTCATCTGTACCCTGTGTAGCCCCCAAAGCTATCCACTTCCTCTTCTCCTGCATCTCTGCCTGCCTCTGCAGTTTCTTAAACTCTTCCAGAGATACATCAGAAGGGACAGCCAGCATCAAGGTCTCTACAGTAGGGCTCAGGGCACCTTCCTTGGCAGCTCTATCTGCCAAGGCGTTCCCATCGGCCTCCAGATATCTATCAGCCGTGTGTGCCTTCACTTTCAGAATGGCTGTTTGGCGTGGCAGGCTGAAGGCAACAAACAGCCTCTTGATTAACTCCGCATGTTTCATTGGCTTCCCTGAACTAGTCAAAAACCCTCTAGCTTTCCAGATTGGACCAAAGTCATGCGCTATTCCAAAAGCATACCTAGAGTCTGTATAGAGGTTAACCCTCTGGTCCTTGTGGATCTCACAAGCCCTTGCCAGTGCCCACTACTCAGCCTCCTATGCCGACATGTGTGAGCTCAAAGAGCCTTTCTCCACAACCTCACTGACTGTAGTTATAGCATATCCAGTGTGTGGCTTACCATCTGGGGTGTAATACCTGGAACCATCTACAAAAAGGTTTTTAGCCTCTGGAATGGGTGTCTCCCTCACCAGACTGATGGCGGCTGACTCAAGTTCCATCAAGGAAAAGCAGTCGTGATGGTCCTCAAAGTGATTCCCTACTGTGGACGCCAGATGGTTAAGCAATGATACAGTATGCCGATAACAAGCCTCCTGCGTGGGACAGCAAAGTAGCAAGTCATCCACATACTGCAGCAGTTCCACCCCTGGATCCATTGGGGCCCACTGATCTAACACGATCTTCAGCTTGCAACTGTATTCCGAGGGACTAGTCACCGACCCCTGAGGGAGACGTGTCCATGTTAGTTGTTGACCCTGGCATGTAAAAGCAAAAAAGGTACTGGCACTGGGGGTCCAGTGGTACCGAGAAAAAAGCATTGGTTAAATCAATGACAGTAAAAAAACTTTGCATTTGGTGGTACGGTGGCCAGCAAGGTGTGGGGGTTATGGACCAGAGGAGCATCACTAATAATGATCTTGTTTACAGCTCTCAGATCATGCACTAGCCGGTATGTTGTTTCCCGGCCTTTGGCCGACCTTTTGGCCACTGGGGATAGTGGGGTGTTGCAGGGTGATTTGGTTAGCCATTACAGACCTTTATCTGTAGATATCGGTCCACTTGGATCTTAAGACTGTCCATTTGAGCCACACTCAAGGGGTATTGTGGTAATCGGGGTAAAACGCTCCCTGGCTTGATGTTAACTGTAGTTGGCGGCACGGGAAGAAGACCCACATCGTACTTATCTGCTGGCCAAATTTTGGAACTTACCTCTGCCAGTACATCCAACTCCAGGAAACAGGTTGGTTCCGTAGATATGGTAATGCTACCATAGCACATCATCGTTCTTCTGATGGTGCGCTACTCACTGGCATTGCAAGGTGGGGGCGGGGGGCGGCCCGCACCAGGTGACACCTGCCCTTAGGGTGACACAGTCACCCTAAGGGCGGGTGTCTCACCCTGCGACGCAGTGTTCAGCTCCCTGCGAGCGTCCGAAGCTATGGAGCTTTGGCGCTCGCCTGGGGGAAACACATCACCAGCCGAGTTCTCACGAGATCGCGGCTGGTCACGTGGCTCCCCCAGGCGAGCGCCCAAGCTCCATGCCGCCGGACGAGGGAGCCAAACACGCGGTGGCAGGAGGTGAGCTGGGGGCAGTATCAATAAGAGGAGCTGGGGCAGTATCAATAAGAGGAGCTGGGGTCAGTATCAATAAGAGGAGCTGGGGCAATATCCATGAGAGGAGCTGGGGCAATATCCATGAGAGGAGCTGGGGCAAATCCATGAGAGGAGCTGGGGCAAATCCATGAGAGCTGCTGGGGCATATCCATGAGAGCTGCTGGGGCATATCCATGAGAGCTGCTGGGGCATATCCATGAGAGCTGCTGGGGCATATCCATGAGAGGAGCTGGGGCATATCCATGAGAGGAGCTGGGGCATATCCATGAGAGGAGCTGGGGCATATCCATGAGAGGAGCTGGGGCATATCCATGAGAGGAGCTCCTGGGGCATATCCATGAGAGCTGCTGGGGCATATCCATGAGAGCTGCTGGGGCATATCCATGAGAGCTGCTGGGGCATATCCATGAGAAGAGCTGGGGCATATCCATGAGAGGAGCTGGGGCATATCCATGAGAGGAGCTGGGGCATATCCATGAGAGGAGCTGGGGCATATCCACTAGAGCTCCTGGGGCATATCCATGAGAGCTCCTGGGGCATATCCATGAGCTGGGGGCAATATCCATGAGAGCTGCTGGGGCATATCCATGAGAGCTGCTGGGGCATATCCATGAGAGCTGCTGCGGCATATCCATGAGAGCTGCTGCGGCATATCCATGAAAGGAGCTGGGGCATATCCATGAGAGGAGCTCCTTGGGCATATCCATGAGAGGAGCTCCTTGGGCATATCCATGAATGGAGCTCCTTGGGCATATCCATGAGAGGAGCTCCTTGGGCATATCCATGAGAGGAGCTCCTGGGGCATATCCATGAGAGCTCCTGGGGCATATCCATGAGAGCTCCTGGGGCATATCCATGAGAGCTCCTGGGGCAATATCCATGAGCTGGGGGCAATATCCATGAGCTGGGGGCAATATCCATGAGCTGGGGGCAATATCCATGAGAGCTACTGGGGCATTATCCATGAGCTGGGGGCAATATCCATGAGAGGAGCTGGGGCATATCCATGAGAGCTCCTTGGGCATATCCATGAGAGCTCCTTGGGCATATCCACGAGAGCTCCTGGGGCATATCCATGAGAGCTCCTGGGGCATATCCATGAGAGCTCCTGGGGCATATCCATGAGAGCTCCATGAGCTGGGGGCAATATCCATGAGAGCTGCTGGGGCATATCCATGAGAGCTGCTGGGGCATATCCATGAGAGCTCCTGTGGCATATCCATGAGAGCTCCTGGGGCATATCCATGAGCTGGGGGCAATATCCATGAGAGCTGCTGGGGCATATCCATGAGCTGGGGCAATATCCATGAGAGCTCCTGGGGCATATCCATGAGCGCTCCTGGGGCATATCCATGAGAGCTCCTGGGGCATATCCATGAGCGCTCCTGGGGCATATCCATGAGCGCTCCTGGGGCATATCCATGAGCGCTCCTGGGGCATATCCAGGAGAGCTCATGGGGCATATCCAGGAGAGCTCCTGGGGCATATCCAGGAGAGCTCCTGGGGCATATCCATGAGAGCTCCTGGGGCATATCCATGAGAGCTCCTGGGGCATATCCCTGAGAGCTCCTGGGGCATATCCCTGAGAGCTCCTGGGGCATATCCATGAGCTGAGGGCATATCCATGAGCTGGGGGAAATATTCATGAGAGCTGCTGGGGCATATTCATGAGAGCTGCTGGGGCATATCCAGGAGAGCTCCTGGGGCATATCCAGGAGGGCTCCTGGGGCATATCCATGAGAGCTCCTGGGGCATATCCATGAGAGCTCCTGGGGCATATCCATGAGCAATATCCATGAGAGCTTCTGGGGCATATCCATGAGCTGAGGGCATATCCATGAGCTGAGGGCATATCCATGAGCTGGGGGCAATATCCATGAGAGATGCTGGGGCATATCCATGAGAGGAGCTGGGGTATATCCATGAGAGGAGCTGGGGCATATCCATGAGAGGAGCTGGGGCATATCCATGAGAGGAGCTGGGGCATATCCATGAGAGGAGCTGGGGCATATCCATGAGAGCTCCTTGGGCATATCCATGAGAGCTCCTGGGGCATATCCATGAGCGCTCCTGGGGCATATCCACGAGAGCTCCTGGGGCATATCCACGAGAGCTCCTGGGGCATATCCACGAGAGCTCCTGGGGCATATCCCCGAGAGCTCCTGGGGCATATCCATGAGCAATATCCATGAGACCTGCTGGGGCATATCCATGAGCTGAGGGCATATCCATGAGCTGGGGCAATATCCATGAGAGCTCCTGGGGCATATCCATGTGTGCTGGGGGCATAACCATGAGAGCTGGGGCAATATCCATGAGAGCTGGGGCAATATGCATGCATGTGTGAGCTGGTCTGGGGGCAATATATCCATGTGTGAGCTGGTCTGGGGCAATATATCTATATGTGAGCTTAGGCGCAATATATCCATATGTGAGCTGGGGCAATATATATCCATGGGTGAGCTGCTGGGGGCAATATATAATTGTGAGCTGGGCCATATATCCATATGTGAGCTGGGGGCAATATATATCCATGGGTGAGCTGCTGGGGCAATATATCCAGAGCTGCTGGGGGCAATATATATCCATGTGTGCTTTCACTGCCTTCAAACAGGCACCGTACTTGCTGGCAGTTGGCAAAAATTTGTGTGAGCATATGAGAGAGCTCCACAGCAATAAACCTCACAGTAATGTGCGCTGTGTGTATGAGCATTCAGTGTTATATGGGAGTACTGATTTAGGAGTAAGAGTAGTTAAAGAAAATTCATAAAACTCGGGGGGGGGGGTGACACCAACCCTAGTGACGCCACTGGCACTACTTACCACAATGCCAGATGGAGTGTACTCAATAATCGCCTGTATTTCTGATAAAATATCCGCTCCCAACAAATTAATGGGAACATCATCCGATACCAGTACGGACCTGATTGCTTCTGTGTGCTGCCCTAGTCTACAATGGAGTGGTTTGGTGGTCTGTAGAGACACGGTCTGACCTGTGAGACCCACAGTGGGTATCGTCTCCCCAGAGAGGGGAACCTTGCCTCTGAGATCTCTGGATCTCAGAACAGTTCGGGCTGCACCGGTGTCATTGAGGCAAGGGAGGGGATATTTTAATTCTTCGATAAACAGGTTGATATGGCCTGACACCGGTTTGCCAACGTGCTATTAAGAATCATAGCCATGGCTGGCCATCCCCACAACCGAAGTTGTTGGATCGTCTGGAATGAACTGCCACTTACCCTTGGGTCTGTTAGGACAGTCACGCTTTAAATGTCCTTCCTTTTTGCAGATGTAACAAGTCCTGGTTTTCCAGCATTGTGTCTTTTTCCCACGATCTTGGTACGTTTGTTCTGCATCGGGGGCTTGTGACACAAGGACTTTGGATGTTTTATCCTGTTTCTTCCTATCCACCTCTCTCTCTATAGTGGAGAGAATGGATAGAATGGCAGGTATTGTCATTTCATTAAATTTGAGTCTGGCTAACAATAACCGGTCTCAAATTTTCGTATGGATGCCTTCTAAGAATTTGGCTCTTAGTAAAAGGTGAATAGCGGTTAACTTACCTCCGTCGGTTGGCACATCAGGACCAACCTCCATATCTGCATCCAATGCCGCTTGTTTCAGGCGACGCCAGAAATAAACGCATTCCTCCCCAGGATTTTGACAGAGTTTCATCACATCCGTGGTAGAGGAGGCACCATACATCTTTGGAAGTTTGGCTAGCAGGGCAACACAGAATTCCTTACCTCCGGAAGTGGCCTGTTCGTGGGTGACAATGTTGAAAGAGGAAATTATAACCCCTGCCGGTTCCTCTCCTACTTTTGCCCTCAGAACTTGGGCACAATCCATTCCGCTCATGCCGTAACTAAATTGATTTTGACAAAACATTCTCGCAAACCCTCGTGGATTCGTTCTATAGTCAGGCAGTTTGGCCAGGATGGTTCTGATTTCCGAGGAAGCAAAAGGGACATGCCATACCACCCTCTCCCCTAAAGTCCTTTCATTGTCGGCATTGGGAACACCCTCGTATTGTTGCACCTGGACTGGATAAGTACCAGGTTCAGAGACACAAGTGGGACCAGGTGTATACCTTGGAGGCTGTAGCTTCATTGGACTACTGTGTACTACCTTGCCCATGACCATCCCCGTCTGGAAGCCATCCAATGAAGGGTAGATGGTAGGCATGGCTGAATCAAAAGCTCTTAGCGCAGCTATGCAATCCCCACAGTTCCTTAGTCTGGTCCCAATTCCCTTAGACTCACATAGCATCTGCAGATCCCCAGTTGGAAATGATTTGTAATTAACCTTAATCGGAGGAGAAAATGCCCCAGATGTGGCTGAGGGAGACGGATAGAGAGGGTTAGGTGGAGATGTGGGAGCGAGAGGTATGGTAGCTGGAGAGAGCAGTGTAGAGTTTGTTACATTGGTGATGGCAGAAGCACCAGATGAAACTACAACAGTTACAGTGTTGGTGGATCTAGCCTGCCTTAGCAGAGTTAGCCCAGAAAGAGCCTCTTCAGCTTCCAGCATTGGATCACCAATCGCAGCTATCCCCTCTGGCCAGGTGTACATAATGCGGTTCTTCCAGACTGAAACCGCCTTCTGAATACCCTGCCAGTTTACCATAATAGACTTCTGAAGCCACAGCTGAGCTACATCTAAGGTCTTTGCCGTCCAGAGTCTGGGTTTAAACTCAGTTATGAATTTCTCCCATCTCCAGGTGTCAAACGTCCCCTCCAGAGGGATACCCCAAGCGGTACCCTTGGACCACCTATGCCATTCTTTAAGGGGTTTCATGGCCTTTGCCCCAAAACTAGGTTTCATGTGCTGTGCAGCCATCTGACTGTGGGAAGCCTCGCTTTCCTTCCCTTGCATGGACGGCACATTGCCCATGACGATTCGAATCGACTTATCGTCTTACCCCTGCGTCCAGGGAAACCCTGCACCAATTTAGGAGAGCACCGCCCAGTGTCTTCTTCTACGGTGGATTGTCAGACTATAACCACTATAGTCCCCCAACTAGAGACCCTAACCGAGGCGACGTGTAACTCTATGGCTTGTTGTCCCAACACGTTTGGTACAGAACTATGCCAAACGATTAGTCAACAATCACAGATTACCCCCCGAATTATGTCTCTACCCCTCACAATGTATGCATACACAAGCGTATACGCTGTATGACCGTACACTGCGTCGCCAGACTTAACCGCACAGCACAATGACTATCCTCTTTCTCTACAGAACAATGTGGCTTCTCTCAATGCAGTTGTTAAATGGGGGATAGCCTTCTGCTGTCTATTTGCTAGTTGTATGATGTCTCAGTACAACACCTGAATCACTGTCACCAAATGAAAAAACTTCTCAAACTAACAAACAGTCTGAACTTAAAACTGAAAAGAACTACTCGCTGCACAAAGCAACTCTAAGGCTAGGGTCAGACTGAGGCAGTGCGAACGCGCGTGCAGCCGCACTTAATCACGGCCGCACTAGCAGCAGATGCCGGGCAATGACGGCCAATATACGAAGTACGGTCGCACAAAAGTCCGGCTGCGCAACGCAAGTGGAAAACGAACGCATTTTTTCGAGAACGTGAAACCGCAGGTACTGACGTACAGAGTGCGCTGCGTCCGCTAGCGGCGTGTGTGCGTGATTAGGAGACGTCAGACGCTGCTAATGTCCGGCCAACATAACGTCCAGACACAAAAAGTGTTTTATTGATGATCCGTACAAAATCACGGACGAAAATGCGCATAGTATGACCGCTATCACGTATTCTGTGAAAAAATGCGTCCATTCGTTCGAACGCACTTTTTCACAGACAACATAAAAATGCGTTCGTCTGACCCTAGCCTAAACCAATTAAAGCGTGTTATTCTCGCTTGCACAATCCGCCTATGGAAAGTAAATATAAAAAGAAAGTTTTAAAACCAAATCTTTCTTTTCTACTGCAAAACCAATAAAAAAAAAAAAATCAGCACTAGAGGTACAAAAACTCAGTTAAAATTGGTCTTACTATCTAACGAAATTCAGTACAAAGTAAAGATTTCACTTAAACTCAAAATTCAGTACAAAAACCGCAACTGCTTTACTGAAATTTGCTTTCTGTATAAAAATACAAAAATAGCTAAACCTGAGAACAAAGAAAAATTGGACTCCAACAAAATGGTGGTTGGACTCCAACAAAATGGTGGTTGGACTCCAACAAAATGGTGGTTGGACTCCAACAAAATGGTGGTTGCACTTTAACCCCTTAAGGACCGAGGACGTACCATGTACGTCATTGCAGCGGGTCTCTCTTAGACCCGCTGACGTACATGGTACGTCCTGCCGTTTTTGAGCTGCTGGAAGCGATCGGATCGCTTCCAGCAGCTCAAACGCCATTGCAGGATGCCTGGGAGTCCAGGCATCCGTGCAATGGCCGTTAGAAGTGCCGGGGCACCATGTGATCGCTCCCCGGGAGCGATCTACATCCGGTTGCACCGGAGAGGTGCCCGGCACTTCTACAGAGCGCTGGAAGCGATCGGATCGCTTCCAGCTGCTCTGAGCATATTACAAGGATGCCTCGACATCGAGGCATCCTTGTAATATACTTACCTGCCGCCGGTCCGTCCGTGATCGCTCCCCCCGAGCGATCACTTCCGGTAGCGGCAGGAAGTACTGAGTGCCACGAGGTATCGTGGCACTCAGTACAAAAACGATCACATCAGTGATCAGGTGCTCTGCTGGGTGCCTCGAGGGATCAAGGCACCCAGCAGAGTAAAAAAAAAGTGGAAAAAAAGTTAAAAAAAGTGTAAAAAAAAGTAAAATAAAAGTGTGTAAAAAAAGTGTAAAAAAAGAAAAATAAATAAAATAAACTGACAGTTAGGGGTAGGGTTAGGGTTAGGGTTAGGGGTAGGGTTAGGGTTAGGGTTAGGGGTAGGGTTAGGGTTAGGGGTAGGGTTAGGGTTAGGGGTAGGGTTAGGGTTAGGGGTAGGGTTAGGGTTAGGGTTAGGGTTAGGGGTAGGGTTAGGGTTAGGGTTAGGGGTAGGGTTAGGGTTAGGGGTAGGGTTAGGGTTAGGGGTAGGGTTAGGGGTAGGGTTAGGGTTAGGGGTAGGGTTAGGGGTAGGGTTAGGGTTAGGGTTAGGGGTAGGGTTAGGGGTAGGGTTAGGGGTAGGGTTAGGGTTAGGGGTAGGGTTAGGGGTAGGGTTAGGGTTAGGGGTAGGGTTAGGGGTAGGGTTAGGGTTAGGGGTAGGGTTAGGGGTAGGGTTAGGGTTAGGGGTAGGGTTAGGTTAGGGGTAGGGTTCTAAGGGCAGGGTCAGGGGTAGGGTTAGGGTTCTAAGGGCAGGGTCATCTTGGGCTGAGTGGGATGTTCCTAGCCTGCCTCATCAGAGAGGCAGGCTAGCAACATCCAATCAGAAGTTAGAAAAAATCAAAATAAAATTTCTAATTTGTCAGGTCAGGCCAATATTTTGTAAATATTGGCTCTGACCTCTGTGATTCTCCCTCCCTCTCCTCACTTGTGTTTTGGTGAGCGAGAGAGAGAGATCAGATTTGACAGGTTAGAGATTTTAGTGAGATTTAGTGAGATTAGAAAAATTGAGGCAGATTTAGAGAGATTTTAGGGAGATTTAGAAGAATTGAGGCAGGTTTAGAGGGATTTAGAGAGATTTAGGTGTTTATTTGTATTTTCTTGTGAAACCCAACGGTTCTTCTAAGAACCAACAATCCGCTTATATATATATAATAATTATAAAATTTTATAATCTATTATATATAATGTCTGAGAGGGTGTACAGCGCCGAGGAGGCATATGCCATCCTGGCGTCAGAATCTGAGGCATCTGCGTCAGACTCAGACCCTCATTTCGACCCCGCTAACTGCTCAGAGGCGTCGCTAGATACATTATCTATGCTGGCTGATGTATCTAGTGATGTTTCTGATGCAGATCCTGGGTCACCACCTGCCAGCAGGAGACGCACAGCTCCAGCTGAGGAGTGGGTAGTGCCTCATCGCCAGAGGCCAGATATCCCTCCTTTCACGGCAAATCCTGGCATCAATATTGATGTTGCAGGATTTACCGCCACACAGTTTTTGCAGGTGTTTATGGGGGATGATTTGTTGGGCCACATCGTGGCCCAATCAAATCTGTATGCCCATCAGCATTGTGCTGCGAAGCCAGACTCCTACTTGGCAAGGCAGCAATGGACCCCGCTAGATGTGCCAGAATTTCTGAAATTCTGGGCACTTACTATGCTGAGGGCATCATAAAGAAGCCCTCAATTCGCTCCTGCTGGAGCAGTAGCCCCATCTGCTCTACCCCCATTTACCTCCAATCAATGTCACGTAGAAGGTATGAAAACATTTTGCGTTTCATGCACTTCAGTGACAACAGCCTGTGCTCCCCTAGAGAGCATCCCCAGTTTGACAGGCACCAGACTTTTACATTTTATTCGTACATTTTTATGTTCTACAATTGGTGCTGTATTTTGCCAAAATCTTTGCACACCTATGCATGGGGGGCATGGGTGTACTCAGGAGATCTTGCAGAAAACAACCTGGAGAGTTTTCATGCAGTAACAAACAACAGTGTCTGCTAAGGCTAGGGTCAGACGAGCGTGATTTCTACGGACTGTACGTCCGTGCAGTACGGACATCGTCAGTACGGAAGACGCAGTAGTGGTCACACAGTCCGTTTTTTCACTGACATTTATTTTTTGACAGATGTAGGAGGGACAATAAATTCAATTGCAAAACCATTTTGTCCGTGAAAAATGCAGGACGTATAAATGCAGTCCGTCTGACCACGTTCCATCACTCACACACAAAGCTATGCAGACGTTGCGGACGCAGCGCACTTTGTGCGGCCGTTCTAGCGGTTCTACGTTCTTGCCTGCCTTGCGTCCGTGGGCCGCGGCCGTTGTGCGTCCGCAGTTCAGTGCGGACGTACTTCGTGTGTCGGGCTCCATTGGACTTTATGTCATGCTATCACGGACGTACTTTTAGGCGCGATCACGGACGTGAACACTACGCTCGTCTGACCCTAGCCTAAATCACAGTCCAAAACTACTGTGGGCGTAAAAATCTGAAATTTGAAAAATTACCGCCACACACCTTGTTGCCAAATGTTTTGGGCTAAAACCGTTGCATCCATGGCATCAAAGCACTCCATATGCAATACCTTGGGGTGTCAACATAACAAATATAAACAATTTTCTGGCAATAATTCAAACTGGGGTATGCGGTAGACCCAAAACCAAAGATAGGCCTAGCTGAAGAAATAATCTCAATTTCAACTCTAATGACAAAGTCATAAAAATTGTATTTGAACCTTCCCAAAATCCTGGCAAACCTAGGCATGGGGGGCATGGGTGTACTCAGGAGATCTTGCAGAAAACAACCTGGAGAGTTTTCATGCAGTAACAAACAACAGTGTCTGCTAAATCACAGTCCAAAACTACTGTGGGCGTAAAAATCTGAAAATTGAAAAATTACCGCCACACACCTTGTTGCCAAATGTTTTGGGCTAAAACCGTTGCATCCATGGCATCAAAGCACTCCATATGCAATACCTTGGGGTGTCAACATAACAAATATAAACAATTTTCTGGCAATAATTCAAACTGGGGTATGCGGTAGACCCAAAACCAAAGATAGGCCTAGCTGAAGAAATAATCTCAATTTCAACTCTAATGACAAAGTCATAAAAATTGTATTTGAACCTTCCCAAAATCCTGGCAAACCTAGGCATGGGGGGCATGGGTGTACTCAGGAGACCTTGCAGAAAACAACCTGGAGAGTTTTCATGCAGTAAAAAACAACAGTGTCTCCTAAATCACAGTCCAAAACTGATGTGGGTGTGAAAATGAAAAATGACCACCAAACAGTATCTAATTTGTTTGGAGCAAACGGATGCATCCATAGCATAAAAACACTCCATTTACAATACTTTGGGGTGTTAGCTTACCAAATATATGCACGTTCATAAAACTGGGGTATGTAAAAAGGCCCCTAAAAAGAAGATAAGCAAAGAAGATACTGTATGTCAAATTAGAAAATTGACAAGCACATGTCAAAGATTGGCGTAGCACCCCAAAAACAACAGAACAAATCTATATATGTGGTGGTATCAATTTACTCAGAAGATGTTGCTGAACATATTTTGGGGTGTTTTTTGGCAGTAACCCATAACTGGATTTGACAATTCATGCCTAAAGTACAATGTGTGTGAAAAAATAACACAAAAAGTGACTACCTGAAAGATTGACAAAGAGCTAGTGCATGGAAAGTGTTAAAATACAACTCTTTGAAGCACCCTAGGGTGTGCCCTTTCTAAAAATATATGGTTTGATGGGGGTAAATTACTTTGGCCGGCTTCAAAAATGTCCCAATAGGACATGGGTGCATGATGACGAAATGTGAAAATTCCAAGTTGGAAAACTGAAATGCGCACCCCCCAAATAAGGCCTTTTAGCCCCCAAATGACCCGACATACCTATACATGGTGGTATCAATTTACTCAGAAGATGTTGCTGAACATATTTTGGGGTGTTTTTTGGCAGTAACCCATAACTGGATTTGACAATTCATGCCTAAAGTACAATGTGTGTGAAAAAATAACACAAAAAGTGACTACCTGAAAGTTTGACAAAGAGCTAGTGCATGGAAAGTGTTAAAATACAACTCTTTGAAGCACCCTAGGGTGTGCCCTTTCTAAAAATATATGGTTTGATGGGGGTAAATTACTTTGGCCGGCTTCAAAAATGTCCCAAATAGGACATGGGTGCATGATGACGAAATGTGAAAATTCCAAGTTGGAAAACTGAAATGCGCACCCCCCAAATAAGGCCTTTTAGCCCCCAAATGACCCGACATACCTATACATGGGTGGTATCAATTTACTCAGAAGATGTTGCTGAACATATTTTGGGGTGTTTTTTGGCAGTAACCCATAACTGGATTTGACAATTCATGCCTAAAGTACAATGTGTGTGAAAAAATAACACAAAAAGTGACTACCTGAAAGATTGACAAAGAGCTAGTGCATGGAAAGTGTTAAAATACAACTCTTTGAAGCACCCTAGGGTGTGCCCTTTCTAAAAATATATGGTTTGATGGGGGTAAATTACTTTGGCCGGCTTCAAAAATGTCCCAAATAGGACATGGGTGCATGATGACGAAATGTGAAAATTCCAAGTTGGAAAACTGAAATGCGCACCCCCCAAATAAGGCCTTTTAGCCCCCAAATGACCCGACATACCTATACATGGGTGGTATCAATTTACTCAGAAGATGTTGCTGAACATAGTTTGGGGTGTTTTTTGGCAGTAACCCATAACTGGATTTGACAATTCATGCCTAAAGTACAATGTGTGTGAAAAAATAACACAAAAAGTGACTACCTGAAAGATTGACAAAGAGCTAGTGCATGGAAAGTGTTAAAATACAACTCTTTGAAGCACCCTAGGGTGTGCCCTTTCTAAAAATATATGGTTTGATGGGGGTAAATTACTTTGGCCGGCTTCAAAAATGTCCCAAATAGGACATGGGTGCATGATGACGAAATGTGAAAATTCCAAGTTGGAAAACTGAAATGCGCACCCCCCAAATAAGGCCTTTTAGCCCCCAAATGACCCGACATACCTATACTTGGGTGGTATCAATTTACTCAGAAGATGTTGCTGAACATATTTTGGGGTGCTTTTTGGCAGTAAACCTTAAAGTTCACAGTACATGTATTCTTAAATTGCGTTCAAAAAAAAAAAATCACCAAATTTTTTTTTTTTCTCAAACTTTGGCATAGATTTGTGGTAAAATGGTTTGCATGGAAAGAGTCAAAATACCCCAAGTTTAATACCTTGATTTGTGTACTTTAAAAAATATGTATATGTGGAGGGTTATTCAGGAATTAGTGACAGATATCAGTGTTACAATGTCACTATCACTAGTTTTGAAAATAAACTCTTTGGAAATGGCAAAGTGCTACTTGCACTTATTGTTGCATAAAATAAGGAAAAAAGCGAGGAATATGTAAACATTGGGTATTGCTAAACTCAGTACTAAATTTAGAAACTACTAAGGAATAAATTTTTTTTGACGGTTGTTGATACATAAGAAATTTTGGGGGTCAAAGTTCGAAAAAGTGTGTTTTTTCAATTTTTGTGTCATATTTCACAATATTTTTTATAGTAAATTATATGAAATGATGAAAAAAATGGTATCTTTATAAAGTCCATTTAGTGACGAGAAAAACAGTGTAAAATATGTGTGGGTTACATAAACGAGTAAGAGGAAAATTTGATGTAAACACTAAGAGCGCAGAAACATAAAAACAGCTGCGGTCACGAACGGACGG
Organism: Leptobrachium leishanense; assembly: GCA_009667805.1. Classification (NCBI taxonomy): domain Eukaryota; kingdom Metazoa; phylum Chordata; class Amphibia; order Anura; family Megophryidae; genus Leptobrachium; species Leptobrachium leishanense. The sequence continues at coordinate 284,328,013 of CM019064.1, read as the reverse complement.
ATTTGTGTAAAACCGCCCGGTCACTAAGGGGTTAAGCGAAAACTTACAAAGGATACTTTTGGCACTCACGTGATTCACATGTCATAACAGTGCCAAGATTACTCATTACAGTATATACCACAACAACACACTATACACACATTATATATAAAAATACGTGTATTTTAACCCCTTCACTGCTGAGCCATTTCACGACTTAAAAAAAACACATTTTTCTTTTTTGTATTATTGTTATTTTTTTTCTTTACTTTAAACATGGTCATGTTTGGTATCATTGGAAAGGCCATGCTCTGGCCTTTCTAAATGATACCAAATATGACCCTGCTAGCTGAAAAAAGTCGGGAGATATTGGGGTTCAAACGAACCCTTATCTCCACCCCTATCTTTCCTTAGAAGTCAATGAGGACGTTCCCCACACGTCCTCAGCAGTGAAAGGGTTAAGTCAAATTTCAATAAATGTGATAAAACCACATTGATGTAAGCAGCGCCCAACCACAGATAAACCACAATTTTCTAACACAATCCCAAGCAATAGCGAAGCATTGCATCTCTATCCAAGACAGGCAGCAGCACAAAAGATGTACACACGATATCACGGAACAGGCGCCACAAAAGGGTTAATCCCACTATTCTTTCCCAAAATGGTGGTTGGACTCCAACAAAATGGTGGTTGGGCTACAACAAAATGGTGGTTGGGCTACAACAAAATGGAGGCTGAGCACATGCTCTCACACAAAGGATGACAAAATGGTGTCTCCAAAATCCAGCAATAAAAAAACATAAATTAAACAAAACAGTTTCTCTATTCCCTGTGCCCTACCCCTGAAAATTGGAGTAAGCAGCATAAAAATCCTTCACATGCGGTCTCTCCTGTGGAAATGCTAACAAAGGAAATGCTGCCTTTACAAACTAAAATCACCTTTTACAAAATCACAGTAACATAAAAGTTACACAAAAACAGAAGTTACAACAAAAAACGATACCCTGTAATGATCACCCCACACGTCACAATCAACTTCAGATCCGCCAAAATTTACACACTAAATGTTATTTCACACGGTGACCAGCACTGTGAAAATAGCCCAGCCACACTTTTAAAACCTCTAGCAAGCTCCATACATAAACCCCATACAAAGACCCTCTTGGCTGTATTGACCATAGATTTGCAAAATATAGACTCTATCCCCAGCCAATACCCCTATCCCTCTATGTACAGATATTAATCCCCTATCCTTATACACAAAGAGTGAAAAAGCAAACAGATTCTTTTGCTGAGCGCAGATTACAGCAACAGCTTGCAGAGAGACCAGATGCTGGTTCTAGGACAACAGAAATTTCAAAAACTGAAAATAAAGTCTTACCAACTTCACTGGCTTTTTCTGCTTGTCCAAAACCAAGAATCCAATCTCCCTCCTTTGGCAAGCTGCTCTGACGGTTTTGCCGCTGGTTCTGATTAAACCCAAGTACCCTCTGCTAGAGCGTTTCTCGGTTAAATCCGACACAGGGAGACAGATGACAACCTATAAAACCCACACATCCTAGAATATAATGTCCACATAATAAAATTTCCACAACACTGCGCATCCTCAAGCAGCATGTCACTATCACTGTAGTCAAACAATTCAGCTGACTCCTCCGTGTATGATAGTGAGGCTACGGCAGGAGTAACTGTGGACATGGAGGCTGAATTAGAGGTTTTGGCAGCTGAGGTGGACTGTAAACCACTACAAGCCTGGCTGGCAGAGGACTCGGAGGATGAGGATGGCCTGGTTAACCAATCCTTGCAAATCCTCTGTATGTTGCTGCTGCTTAAGACTAGGGATGAGCTGTTCGGGTTCGGACGGATTGGAGTTCGGCCCGAACTTTGGCAGTTCGAAAGTTTGCGAATTTCCAACTTTTTGGGTGTGTTTGGTTCGAGTTCGAAAAAAAAAAAGAAATTTTGCAAAAAGTATAGAAAATGCTTAAATAAATACTAAAAAATCTAGAAATAAAGAGACTCTTTACTGCAGAATATTATAAGCAACGGTTTATTAGATATTGAATTAAAAACTAATGTGTACGTGGAAAGATTATCAACTCTAAGGCTAGGGACAGATGAGCGCATTTTCTGCGGCCACCGTCAAAATGTACGTCGATGCGTGCGCACGCATTTTTTCACGGAATACGCTTAAGTGGTCAGACGACCACAGTCGCACAGTCGCAGGTACTCACCAACGCAATTCTAGGGAAATCCGGCTGTTTGAACGTTATGTAGGCCGCACACTAGCAGTGTCTGACGTCTCCTAATCACGCACACACGCTGCCATGCGGCCGCAGCGCACTCTGTACGTCTGTAGCAGCGGTTTCACGTTCTGAGAAAAATGCGTTCATTTGCCGGTTGCGTGGTGTCGGCGCACTTTTGTACGCACGTACTGCGTATATTGGCCGTCATTGGCCGTTATGTGCTGCTACTGCCGCCGTGATTTAGTGCGCCTGCACGCGCGTTCCGACTGCCCCACTCTGACCCTAGCCTCAATGACCTCTGTTCACAAACGGGCATAACACCAGGTGTTTTTAGTCTGGTAATCAAGTTGATACATTGTACACTATACTGAGGGGGTGGGGTGGTATCTGCTTCTGATTGAGATTTGAGAATTAATTTCCCTCCTAAAACATCCTAATATGCTGCATTTAACTGGTGTTTGAAAAAAATTCAAAATAACATCTAAAGCAATGTTATTTTTCACCTCGGGATTGAACATTCACAGGGTTACTCAGAAAGCGGTGAAAAGCAGGAGAATAACTGGAGAAGTGAAAATTCTAGGTCAAAATAGCCAAACCAGAAAAATTCTCCCATTTAACTCACTTTCCAAATTGGCTATTTGGTCTAGATTGTTCTCTTCTCCTGCCAGTTCTCCTGGCTTTCACCTCTCTCTCAGGGTTGTTCAGAGAAAGGTGAAAACCAGGAGAATGGCAGGAAAAGAGAACAATCTGGACCTAATAGCCGATTTGGAAAGTGAGATAAGGCTAGGGAAAGACTAACGCATTTTTCGCAGTGACCGTTTTTTCACGGAATGCGCGAAAACAGTCATACTATGCGCATTTTTGTGCGTGATTTTTTACGGATCCAAACCAGGAAACTTTGGGTGTCTGGACGTTATGTTGGCCGGACATGAGCAGGGTCTGACGTCTCCAAATCATGCACACACGCCGCTAGTGGACGCAGCGCACTCTGTACGTCCGTACTAGCGGTTCTGCGTTCTCAAAAAAATGCGTTCATTTTCCACTTGCGATGCGCAGCCGGACTTTCGTGCGACCGTACTTCGTATATTGGCCGTCATTGCCCGTCATTTGCTGCTAGTGCGGCCGTTATTAAGTGCGCCTAAACGCACGTTAAAAATTCGCTAGTCTGACCTTAGCCTAAATGGGAGAATTTTTCTCGTTTGCCTATTTTGACCTAGAATTTTCCATTCTCCTGCTCTTCACCGCTCTCTGAATAACCCTGACAGGGTTATTCAGAGAAAGGTGAAACTCAGGAGAATGACTGAAGAGAAAATTCTAGGTCAAAATAGCCAAACCAGAAAAATTCTCCCATTTACCTCACTTTCCAAATCGGCTATTTGGTGTAGAATTTTCCATTCTCCAGTCATTCTCCTGCTTTTCACCGCCAAAAAATCAGTAAACTTTTTCTGCGTGTCCGAAAATGTCTCCTCTTTTAATACAGACTGCCGCCCCAAGCAGTTGTTTATGGATAGATTAAAGGAAAAGCATTTACCGTCATTTGAAATGTCATTTTTTGTTTTTTACATATTTCTATACATCCTAGAAATCCGCCACTTCACGGGCAGGTTATGGGAACCTCCTAGGCACGATATTTGAAGGAAATTTTTCGTTTGTATTTTTAACCCTTATTTCATGGAAACCCTTTAAAAACGTTTTTTTTTTAAACTTTTTGTCCTGGTTTCCTATCCCCCAGGGCACTACCCGGACCCCCATACACCTTTTATGGCAAATATCTAGCATATATGCCCTCTTGGAGGGCACTCTAAAAACCGAATTTTCAGCCCCATTGGCTTGTATTGAGTTCGAGTTCGGGTTCAGATCCGAACATTTGGAAAGTTTGGGTTCGGCTCCGAACCGAACTCAGGGAGTGTTCGGCTCATCCCTACTTAAGACGGCCAGCACCAGTTAGAAACAAGGACATGCGTGCCCCTGCAGAGGATGCACCACGTCCACGACGACCAGGGGCACAGCCTTTCGACACAGAGGTTGCTTGCCCTCTTATCTGGTTCTGGGAGCATCTGCCTGTCCTTTTTGGTCTTTCTGACATGGTGAGTGATATATAGATTAAAGATATACAGATTTTCCAGAACAATGCTATACGTCAGTCATAAACCCTGATAGCTGGCAACACCCAGATTCTACTCTGAATAGATAAACAGATTAACTCTGATTAAACTGTGTTATTGTATGGTATCTAGAATTAGATTAAAGATCTACTGATCCAGAACAATGCTATAAATCAGTGATACAGCCTGATAGCCTTTGCAGTGGCAACACAGATTCAAATTCACACAACTCTGGTATAAATCAGTGATACAGCCTAATGGCACTGCCAACTGCTGCCAGGCTAACACACAGATTCCAATTTCCAGAAATCAGATATAACTCAGTGATACAGCCTGATATGCAACAAACAATCTCCTCTCTGTTTCACTCCTGCAACAAACACACGCTGGGGCTGCAGGGAAGCCTTAGTGTGCTGCGGGACTTCGCTCTGTGAGCCCATGATTGGTAGACTTGTGCACCTTTTTTTTCGGTTCGATTTGGTTCGGTTCGTTTGTTTTTTTTTAATTTTCGTCTCGGCTTGTTTCGGTAGATTTCTGTTTCGGTTCGGTTCATTTTTTCATATCGACTTTTTTTCGGAATATCAGTCATTTGAGATTTCGGGTCTGCTCGTTTTTTGTATGGACTTTTTGTTTGTGCTTTCGGAAATTCTCGTTTTTCGGAACGTCTGTTCTCGTTTCATCACAGTGACTGCTGTGTCTATTCGTTTTGACGTAAACAAAAGTACTACACATAGTTTACATACTACTAAATTCAAGTTTTTAATATTATAAACTAAATAATACAAAATATAATAAAATAATAATATTAAATTATTCATACGATAAAAATAAAATAGTACTTTATAAAATTAAATTATATATATTAATTATTTTGTTGGTTTGTTTTTCGGATCCGATATTATTTTCTATCGAATCGATACGATAATTCTGTCGATACGATAATTCTGTCGATTGATTGAATTGATTCTATCGGTTTTTTTTTTTTAAAGATTGTTTTTTTCTTATGAATAATTTGAATATGCATTTTACAAATTTATTTAATCATATTAAATAAAATGGTATGAATGGAACATAAAAAAATGAACAAAACGATTTAAAAAATGCAAAACTGACCCAACCCAAATGGTCTGACTTTAAAAATAAAAACCAGAACAAAAAGGTTTTAAAAGGTAAAAATAGTTGATCAAAATTATCTGAAACGAAAAACAAACAACAAATAAAATTATTTTAAACAGACAAAAAAAATTAACCCTTTTGCTGCTGAGGCATTTCACGGTTCACGCCTTGTGTGCTGTGTTGCTGAGCTAATTTTAACGGTTTCGCTCATCATGTTTAAACGCGTTTTGAAGCCTTATTTTCTTATATGACCCAGACATGTTATATATCGTTCTTTCCGGCTGACTCGGCAGATTCATAATATATCATTATTATATGAATATATGTATGCGTCATGTCCTGTCTGTATATTATAAAAAAAAATGCAAAAAATGCAATAAAATTTGAATTTTCAATGTTTTACAAGGTGTAAATAAAGTGCTTTTTTTCACATTTAACATGCGAGCGTTTGCGGTTATATTTTATATGAGTTGCGCTTGTTAAAAAATTTGAAATGGGGACTAGTTGCTACATTTTTGTGGGTGAAAATTACACTATTTTTAACAAACGCACCCCATACAAAAATCCTTAGTGCAGCATCATTGTTCACATTATAATTGAAATGGCAACATTATTGCTGCATTAACAAAACAAAACAAAAAACTTGATTTTTTTTAAAATATTTTTTATTATATTTTTATATTTTATAATTTTTAACATTGTCATGTTTGGTATCGTTGGAAAGGCCATGCTCTGGTCGATCCAATGATACCAAACATTAACCGATAGCTGCCGCGGGTCGTCGCAGTTAGGGGTTAACTCCAGAACTGACGTCATTGCGCTATGCACGATGACGCCAGTCGTCAGGGGGAGATCCCGGAAGCTTGGCCAACATCCAAGATGTCAGCCAGCTCCGGGAAGCTCCGGGAGAGGATCGTGACCTGACGCCTTTCTGTGCCGAATCAGCCTGGATCCGGCCCCCACCTGGGGGCGCAGCAATCGGCCGGAATCCCAGCTGATTGCTGCCTGCCTCCTCTGCTAGGGACGCGCTCAGCACATCCATAGCACAGGAGGAGCACTTGGCAAGTTGGCATGCAGGAGGCGCTGAGCGCGTCCTTAGCAGCCAAGTGGTTAATGCAGCATATGAATCCTCCACACACTGTGGGGAAGCGTCTCTCTCTGCAGTATAATAAATGCAGCATAAGAATAGAATCCATACACTGGCAGGCAGCACCTGTAGTCTACAGTATATTAATGCAGCATATGAATCCGTAGTTCTGCAGTAAAGAGTCTATTTTTATATTTTTTTAGGATCTTTTAAGCATTTTTGTTAAAATAATTTCTGAGCAACAAAGTGTGGGAAATGTTTCGCCCTATAGTCTTCAATGTTAATAATATTCCTGTTTAATTCAATATCTAATAAACCATTACTTTATTATTATATTCTGCACCTGCAGTAAGAAAGAGTCTTTATTTTTAGATTTTTTTTAGGATTTTTTAATCATTATTTTAATTTTTTGTTTTTGAGCCACAAGGACAAGGAGTGGACTGGGAAAGTTATGCCCCATAGGCTTCAATCAACTGTTTTGGTTGTGTTTTTTGTGATTCTATGCTCCAGAATCATCTTTGGGGGTTGCATTTCTGCGTGCATAGTCCAATCAGCTGCTTCCTTTTCTGGAATTTCCACGAAGGCTGGCACAGACACAAACTGTCACTTCCTGTTGACTGCAGGGTATACACTTCCATTCCTCTTGGGTGTGTCATATTGCTTTTGTTCAGACTGAATGAGAAGACCGCACTGAAGGAGTTTGGAGTGGACTCTGGAGACTGGAGAGAAACAACGTTTTGCTTTGCATTTGCAGTGAGTGACTGGAGTGGAGTGCAGAGACTCTTATTATTGGACTGACTGCGAGAGTGTAAGTAAAGTACTTATTTATTTATTTGCAAAGGATTTTACCAGGAAGGATACATTGAGATTTCTCTCGTTTTCAAGTATGTCCTGGATTCAAGAACATTGAGTGGTTACAGTTGTTACAGAAATACAAAGTAATAATACAAAGAAATACTTTTAATAATATCTCTTCTTATTCTTAATTTATCCTGGCAACATTTGTTTGCAAATATATTTCATACTCGAGTGGAGAGCATTCTGGGTATATGGAGGTTGTCACACTTGCTGATGAACAATTAAACAGGGGCATTTCATTAGCAATATCCGGATACTACTTTGCCTCTTAATTCCTATGGAAGCAAAGGTGGAGTTTATGCATTTCCTTTTCTGCACTAATAATCTGATTGGGACGGCGGAGGATCTACAAGAGGGCAAAGGGCTGCCATATATAATACCCTACAAGCGGATACCCCCTCAGAGCCAGGACACGGGCTCTGAATCCTGTAAGTACCCCCTAGGGGACAAATAGGGGCTTCTAAATGTTACATACTGCGCAATGGTCCTCTCTCTCTTTATATGTTTCATAGAGAGTTTGAAAATTCTGCTGAGCTGACCAAAGAAGACTCTTTCTAAAACCTTGAGGGGCTATAAAGAAGGACTTGTGAACCTTTGACTGTGTATATTTTAATAACACGCAATTGAGCAATTATCCTCCATTTAAGTGACCCTGTCTAAGTTGAAACATTTGGCTACATATATCAGCAAATTAACTGAGCCACACTTCACGTGCGCCTAAAGGCTTTTTCTCTTTATTATTATCTTGTGTTTTTGGTGTCAAGCACTTGCCTCGGGCAGCACGGAAGAGTAACAAACGTAGGTCCAAAGCGCCCACTGTTCCCACATTCCTGTTAGCAGTTTAAGGAGCTAGTTCCTCCAAAAACAACGTGCACAATAACCAGCGCCACTTGTAGAAGCACAACAAGTACCCTGGCTGGGGCAGCTAGTGCTACTTCTACTGCGACAAAAAATGTGCCAGTACCAGAGATGTTTTATTCTAGTAGAGGCACGAAGGTATGTGGGAAGGTTTTTGAAAGTCATCTTTCATTTAACCACTTCCATGCGGAGGACGCGCTGAGCGCGTCCTCCACATGGCTCCCGCTGTGCGGAGGACGCGCTGAGCGCGTCCTCCCTTTGGGGTCAGCGTTCGGCCGGGTTCCGGCCGATCGCTGGCCCCCCCGGTGCGGGCTGACATCCTCGATGTCAGCCCAGCATCCGGAACCGCCGCCGATGAAATTAGGTGTCATCGCGGCAGCGCGATGACACCTAATTCAGGCGCCCCCCCCGCATGTGCGGAGGAGGCGCCTGAAAGGGAGGGGGGAGGTCCTTCGGACCTCTCTCCTTCCCGATCGGCAGCGTTGCAGGGGTTAACCCAGGCACCATTTGGAAGGGCACAGCCTGCCCTTCCAAATGGTGCCTGGCATTAACCCCTGGGGAGCTGGATCGCGAATCGGCGCTGAAAAGCGCCGGTTCGTGATCCTTTCCCGGAGCTGCCCGACATCTTGGATGTCGGCCAAGCCTCCGGGAACTCCCCCTGAGGACTGTCGTCATCGTGCATAGCACGATGACGCCAGTCCTAGAGTTAACCCCTAACTGCCACCAACGGTGGAGATAGGGAGTTCCAATGAACTCCCTATCTCCCGATCCGTGGCAGCTAGGGGTTAAAGTTTGGTATGGTTGGATCGGCCAGAGCATGGCCGTTCCAACGATACCAAACACTACTGTGAAAAAGTTTTTTAAAAAAAATAAAAATTAAAATTAAAAATAAAAATATATTTAAAAAAAATTATAAAAAAAAATATTTTTTTTTTCTTTTTTTTGGTTCGTTAATGCAGCAATATTGTTCCCATTTCAATTATAATGTGAACAATGATGCTGCACTAACGATTTTTGTATGCGGTGCGTTTGTTAAAAATCTTGTAATTTTCCCCAAAAAAAAATGTAACGAGACCCCATCTTTAATTTTTTTAACAAGCGCACCCCATACAAAATATAACCGCAATTGCTCGCATGTTAAAATGTGAAAAAAAACACTTTACACGTTGTAAATTATTGAAAATACATATTTTATTGCATTTTTTGTTATAATATACAGACATGACATAACGTATACATATAATAATGACATATTATGAATCTACCGAGTCTGACGGAAAGAACGATATATAATATGTCTGGGTCATATACTAAAATAAGCCTTCAAAACACGTTTAAACATGATGAGCAAAACCGGTAAAAATGACCTCAGCACAGAGGTGTGAAAAGCCTCAGCAGCGAAAGGGTTAAGCAGCCCAAGACTGAGCTTCTGCAGTATCAGGAGGGAATTGCTTTAGCTCAATCACAAAGTGCCACCACCACCACCGCTGCTGAACTTGATAGAACCCAAGAGAGAGATACTGGTGGTGTTCTATCCCATTCCCTATATCCTAGTAGCCTTCAGGGAGAAGGAATCCAGCAGCAGGACTGGTGATGATGAATTTTTATCTTCACACAAAGACTATAATAGAAAATCTCATTTAAATTTGGATCTACGAGAGCAAGAAGATTTACAGCCTTATACTCCTTTTCAAGGTTCCCTATCCCCTTACCATAGTACACATGATCGTTCCCCAATTTTGTTTTCCCGTGAAAACTCGTCGGCATCACCAGTGTCACCTGTCTCTCTGTCCCAAGTAGAAATTATTAGTACCAATATCAAAATTTGTGCTCCCGTCACCAGTACCACTAGTACCACTACACCAGTAGTAGGAGCCCCTCACCCCACTATCCCAAAAATGTTTAAAAACGATAAACATGGGTTACAACAAGGAGAAACTGAAAAGTACTGCTACTATTACATCACAATGCACAGGCCAGGTTCAGCTGTGGAATTGGATGAAGAATGTGACTCTAAACAAGAACCTTCACCAGCAACAAGTGGCCGCCGTCGGTCGAAAGCGTGGCAGTATTTTACTGAAAGTGCGGATAAACATACAGCCAAATGTCATTTGTTTCGGAACATGGGTCAGCCGTGGTCAACAGACAAACAAACTCACTACCACTGGCATGAACTCACACATGAAAACCCACCACAAGGCAGTGCTGCTAGCTTTAGAAAAAGGTTCTCCTCTACGTGCACTGCCACCTAGCACTAGTGCTAGCATTACTAGGGAATCTACTCCTACTCCCACCACCAATGCCACACATACCTCCACTTCTGCAGCAGCTGGTAAAAGCCTGAGCAAACAGCCATCCTCCACACAGCCCACTATGGAGCAATTTGGTGAGTTTCAGCCCAGGGGAATATCGAAGCAGCAGACCCGAAAAATCACAAGACTCATTGCAGAGTTAATAACTGTTGGGGGTGCTTCTTTTAATTTGATAGGCGGTGATTCTTTCAAATGCCTCATGCAGGCTCTCTCCCCCCAATATAAAGTGCCTTCACGCACTACATTTAGTCGATCTGTAGTGCCCGCTATGTACCGGTCCTGCGTTGGAGTTTTGAAGGAGGAGCTGGGAAAGGCTGCTGGACGATCAGTGCACTTCACCACAGATCTATAGACTGCTCCAAATAGCCAGCATGCCTTTCTGTCCTTGACTGGACATTGGTGGCAGTCGCAGCCCAATGTGCCCGAGCAAAAGCAGCCAGCAGCAACAAGTTCAGGGGCAAAAAAAAAAAGGGCTGGGCCTTGTGCCGATGATACAGAAAAGAAGACAGCATTACATTCCTTCCTCCTCCACGCTGAGGTGATGGATCATCAGCACACCGCAGAGAACATCTTACATGCACTGAAGAACATGATGGCACAGTGGCTAGGGGAGCAGTCTGGTACACAAGCTCAAATGGGTTTTGTAGTAACTGATGGTGGAACCAACATGACAAAGGCTCTCCGGGATGGAAGATTTGTGGGTGTGCGGTGCGCAGCTCACATCCTGCATCTAGTGGTGACAAAGGCACTCGATGCGAGTATTAGTGGAGGAAGGTTGGGGGCACTTGTTGAATTGTGCAGAAAAATTGCTGGTCATTTCCACCACAGCGCAAGAGCTAGCCAGCTCCTTAGGCAGGAGCAGAAAAGGGCAGGACTCCCAGAACACCGGTTAAAACAAGATGTGGCAACAAGGTGGAACTCCACATTAGACATGCTGGAAAGGATTCTCGAACAGCAAAAAGCAATCCACGCAAATGGCGTACAAACATCACATTGGCATTAGCAGCCCACTAGTCAGGGATGACTGGGCCGTGATGGAACAGGCAGTGGAAGTCCTGAAGTCTTTACGAATAGCTTCAGAACACTTGAGCAGAGCGAGTGCTAGCTTGTCTGAAATCATACCCATATTCTACCAACTCCGTGACTCTATGGATCACTTTCTGTCCAACAGATTAGAGTTGCCTGGCGGTAAACCTCCACATGCCGATGTCACTGTCCTTCTGACCAGACTATGAACAGCTGGAGTCCCGAATAAGACAGCACATTGCCCCTTGTCCTGAGTATATGCTGGCCACAATTTGCAACCCTACTTTTAAAGGAAAGTCTGCACTCCGTGACGACTCCCTTTCATTTTGGCAGCAAACACTCATAGATAAGATACGGGGCAGGGAGCATAAAAACCATGCACAGTTCCATAGGGAAGAGGAGGAGACAGAGGAGGAGACGTTTGAGGAGTCTGTCGTTGAGGATGATGACAGTGACACACCCAGATGTAAGAGGAGGACCAGTGCTGCTGCTCAGAGCAGCGTTCCCAGACCTGTATTTTTTACAAAAATGTACACGAGTTATGGGTCAGGATACGGAGTCGGACCTAAGACATTTTTTACGACATACCTTGCTGAGTCTCCTTTGGAACCCAATACAGACCCTTTTCAGTTTTGGGAGAATAAGAGAGGTGTGTGTGGCCTACGTTTGCAGAGGTAGCCATGGAGCTCCTTTCTTGTCCACCAACCACTGTACAAAGTGAGCGGATTTTCTCCATTACGGGGAATATTCTGTGCCCTCAGAGCTCCCAATTATCACCCCAGCTGTTAGAGCAAATGACATTTCTGAAGGTGAACTTGCCGAAGCTGGGATACCCGGCCCTAGGTTTTGATTCAATCTAGAAATGCAAGCACACAAGTTTAGTTAGTAGAAGTTCATAAATCCCTGTTGGTTTTTTTATTTTTACTTTTTAAAGATACTAGATAGATTATGATTTTTAAAAGTTTGTATTGATGAAGAGTAGGCCCACACCAGAAACACCACGCAGCTTATTATGAAACCTTCACCCTTAGGCACCCAGGTGAGTGGCTCAATATATTTATTTATTATTTACCTTATGCCGAAACCATCAATCAAAATAATCACTTCTGCTTATTAATCTGGAAATACCTCTTCCTTTCACAGTTTTGAAAAAATAGTTACCTTGAAATGGGTGAAGAAGATGGAGGAAGATACAGTCATGGCCGAAATTATTGGCACCCCAGACATTTTTCCAGAAAATCAAGTATTTCTCACAGAAAAGTATTGCAGTAACACATGTTTTGCTATACACGTTTATTTCCTTTGTGTGTATTGGAACAAAACAAAAAAAGGGAGGAAAAAAAGCAAATTGGACACAATGTCACACAAAACTCCAAAAGTGGGATGGACAAAATTCTTGGCACCCTTTCAAAATTGTGGATAAAGAAGATTGTTTCAAGCATGTTATGCTCCTGTAAACTCACCTGGGGCAAGTAACAGGTCTGGGCAATATAAAAATCACACCTCAAAGCAGATAAAAAGGAGAGAAGTTCACTTAGTCTTTGCATTGTGTGCGCCACACTATGCATGGATAACAGAAAGAGAAGAGAACTGTCTGAGGACTTGAGAACCAAAATTGTGGAAAAATATCAACAATCTCAAGGTTACAAGTCCACCCCCAGAGATCTAGATTTGCCTTTGTCCACAGTGTGCAACACTATCAAGAAGTTTGCAACCCATGGCACTGTAGCTAATCTCTCTGGGCGTGGACGGAAGAGAAAAATTGGTGAAAGGTTGCAACGCGGGATAGTCCGGATGGTGGATAAGCAGCCCCAAACAAGTTCCAAAGAAATTCAAGCTGTCCTGCAGGCTCAGGGAGCATCAGTGTCAGCGCGAACTATCCATCGACATTTAAATTAAATGAAACGCTATGGCAGGAGACCCAGGAGGACCCCACTGCTGACACAGACATAAAAAAGCAAGACTACAGTTTGCCAAGATGTACTTGAGTAAGCCAAAATCCTTCTGGGAAAACGTCTTGTGGACCGAGTAGACCAAGATAGAGCTTTTTGGTAAAGCACATCATTCTACTGTTTACCGAAAACGGAATGAGGCCTACAAAGAAAAGAACACAGTACCTACAGTGACATATGGTGGAGGTTCAATGATGTTTTGAGGCTGTTTTGCTGCCTCTGGCACTGGGTGCCTTGAATGTGTGCAAGGCATCATGAAATCTGAGGATTACCAAAGGATTTTGGGTCGCACTGTAGAGCCCAGTGTCAGAAAGCTGGGTTTGCGTCCGAGATCTTGGGTCTTCCAGCAGGACAATGAGCCCAAACATACGTCAAAAAGCACCCAGAAATGGATGGCAACAAAGCGCTGGAGAGTTCTGAAGTGGCCAGCAATGAGTCCAGATCTAAATCCCATTGAACACCTGTGGAGAGATCTTAAAATTTCTGTTGGGAAAAGGTGCCCTTCCAATAAGAGAGACCTGGAGCAGTTTGCAAAGGAAGAGTGGTCCAAGATTCCGGGTGAGAGGTGTAAGAAGCTTATTGAAGGTTATAGGAAGCGACTGATTTCAGTTATTTTTTCCAAAGAGTGTGCAACCAAATATTAAGTTAAGGGTGCCAAGAATTTTGTCCAGCCCATTTTTGGAGTTTTGTGTGACATTATGTCCAATTTGCTTTTTTTCCTCCCTTTTTTGTTTTGTTCCAATACACACAAAGGGAATAAACATGTGTATAGCAAAACATGTGTTACTGCAATACTTTTCTGTGAGAAATACTTGATTTTCTGGAAAAATTTCTGGGGTGTCAACAATTTCAGCCATGACTGTAGTTATGACGAGCTTTGCAGACAGACTGCATATGGTAAGAAATTTTAGATGAATTAAATTTACAATAAATAGACAATAATATATTTACAAATCAATAATTTAAGTTGGATTTAATATATTTACAATAAATAAACAATATATATATATACAATATATAAATAATTTAATCATAATGAATTTATTTAATATATTTTCAAAAATTTATTTTTTATTTTTTAGTATTTTACCATAAAGGATACATTTTTTTTTTTCTTGTTTTCAAGTATGTCCTGGGACTTTTACAAATATATATAATTGAACCTAAATAATTAAAATATAAACAGTGCACTAATACAAGGTATTTCTGGACGCAGACGCCAGCCGGTTCACAGCCTGGGTCTGCTTCCTGATCTCCTGCCCAAGCCGTTGTGTCTGAAAAACCAGCCTCTCCAAGGTATCCTGATGGATTGGGCATGGCTGTTCAACTGTAATAGGAGACAAGAAACAAGCAAAGTTTATAATTCTGTAACATCTGTGTGATTGATTTAGGATTGTGTTCTTCCTGCAGTGTGACTGTGCGGCGCACATACTTATGTGCACTCGTGCAGGACTGACAGCCAGTGGTGTATTTAGGTTTTGTGCTGCCCTAGGCCTGACTAAACTCGTGCACCCCCTAATTTAAATTTGAGGCTCCCCTTCCTGTCAAGGGCACACCTCTTCCTGGTTAATCTCCACCCTTCCTCTTTAAGCTCCACCTTTTCCTCTTAGAGCTCCGCCTTTTCCTCTCTTTATATTAAAAGTGGATACCAAGTGCCTACTTGTATATTTTGTATACCATTTCAAATGTATCTATTGAGATAAATAAAATTATGAAATGTTTAAATTCAAGCATTTTTACAAAGAACAGCCACGCATGTCAAGTATACTGGATCACAGCTGCTCTAATTGGTTGAACAATAAAATCCACAGAAACGTGCACTGCATATGAGCGTATCACAGAGCTGCACAGCAATAAAACCCACAGAAATGTGCACTGTGTATGGGCATATCATAGAACTGCACAGCAATAAAACTCACAGTAATGTACAGTGTGTATCACAGAATCCACAGCAATAAAACTCCCAGCAATGCAATGTGCGGTGTGTATGAGTGCATCAGAATACACTGCAATAAAACTCCCAGAAAACCGAGTGTATATGAGCACACAGCAATTATTTATTCTACATTTACCGGCCTCCCCGGTAGGGCTGTGTGCAGAGTCAGCAGGGACTGTGTACAGACTCAGCAGGAGGTCCCTCCAGGCCACGTTAGGATCGAGGCTGTGCCTGTGCGTGGAGCCATCTTGTCAGCAGTGGGGTGCCACTGCCAGAGGGTGCACCGTGGCTTTGATTCCCTTCCCGGTGGGTGTTCAGTCCAGAATAGAGTGACAGTCCATGTTAACGAAAGGGCGGGCAGCTGCGTGCGTACGTGTCACGTGGTTCAGCCAGTCAGGTGGTACTGAGACTCAGTACCACCTGACTGGCCGGACCGAGTGTGACCTGCACACACGCAGCTTCACCAGGAGCCAGGCAGCTCAATGACAAATTTCTATCACTGCAGTGCTGGTTAAGGAAAGGTCCACTTTAAACAGCAGTAAGCAGACATGGCTTCATATTCTGCTGATACAGACATTTACTGTCATCTTCTCTCTCTGGACACAAATCACATCCCCCTCCCCTCTCCTAGAGCTGCTGCGGGGCAGGGGAGGAGCTATGGAGGGAGGAGAGGGGGATTTTTATTCTATTCGCTTTTATTCCGTATGCAAACGCCCTGCTCCGCTGCTCATTGTTTGAGAACACAGCTCAAAGCTGACACACAGTGGCACCTCCTAGTACCCCCTAATGACACCCCAATAATCACTGGTACCTGGGGCGGCCCGCCCTCCGCCACTCCTCTAAGTACACCACTGCTCTGGTGATATGCTCACACACAAGTTTGGCGAACTGCCAGCAAGTACGGTGCTGTTTGAAGGCAGTGCAAATCCCCATAGAGAAGTAATGGTTAATCTATTCAGAGAACACCAAACAGCAGAGAAATGGCAGTGAAATGCCCTGATGTTCGGTGGTTTCAATCAGCAGGTTTATTCAGGCGAACCCCATAGGTTTCAATGTTAAAAATATTCCCGTTTTTATGCAATATCTAATAAACCATTTATTATTTTAATCTGCAGTAAAAAGTCTTTATTTATTTATTGATTTTTAATTTTTTGATTTTTGATTTTGATTGATTTTTTTGGCAAAATCCCCCCCCTTTTTTTTAATAGCGGTTCTTCTTTTTCTGTAACAGAACTTTTTATTATCAATCATAGGATCTTCTATGTAAATTCCAGACATTTTCGTTCAGTAGTTCTTTTGAAAACAGCAGGCCATGGGTTTGCGGTGGCAGCATTCAACGGCCGACTCCATGCACTTTGGGGACCCTGCAGTGAATGGTGAATTCACTGCAGGGTGGGGAAATTTTATTCCCCGAAGTGCAGGGAACTACAGAACACCAAAATGTTGGCGTCATTTCGGTGCTCTGTGAGTAACCCAATTAGTGGTGAGGTTTTTTGTTGCCCCCTGGAAAGTGAAAGCCTAGACCTTGCCTACCCAGGACATACTTGAAAATTAGTGACATCTCAATGTTTCCTTCCTGGTAAAATAGTTTGCAAAAGTAAAAAAAAAATAAAAAAAATTTAGGGGTGGGGCCACCCCCTGTTAAGTGCCGCCCTAGGCCTTGTTGGCCTAGGCCAAAATACACCAGTGCTGACAGCGGGTGATGGTACTCTTTCCACAGGATGCATCATGCCACGTTACGGACTACTGTTGTTAAAGACAAACGTACAATACTTAGCAGATGGATAAAGGTTCGTTCTCTCCCCCTCCCTTCCTCTACCCCCTCTCCCTCTACCCCCTCTCCCTCATTCTTTATCCCTTGTGTGTTTGTTTTGTAGGTACTCACTGGAAAGGACCCCAGACGTGCTGCCTTGGAGCTGATCCCTCTGGTGATGCATCCGTAAAATAGGAATGTGAAGCAAAAGGTAAGTCTCAAGTGTTGTGAAAAAGACCAATTTTTTTTACATACATTATGGGTTATTCAGAGTCAAACTGACCCTGAAATTGCATGCAAATTTGCTATACGGTGCAACTGTGGCCTGGCCAATCAGTGGGATTGCTGTACTCTTTGAATTGACCAACAGTGATTGCAATTTATGTAACGATCTATTTCTTTTCATTTAACTCACCAGCTCTATGCTGTCTGCCGTACGTATCCTGATTCTTGACCCGTCGTGACATCCAAGAGGTGATCCACCAGACGCCTCTCCCACCGGCTCAGTTCCCCATGGTGCATGTTCTGTTCTCCAACTTGCGCTGTACAGTCGCCTTGCGTTTGCAGTCATAATGGCTAAAGAACAAAACAATTATTAGTTAAATTATTTTCAAAAAAATTGCATTTATTCAGTGTCGGGTCAGTGAACAATTTTCTCAGTTTACAAGAAGTTAGAACTGATTGCAGCAAAGTTGTAACTATAGTAGGAGACAAATTTTATGTGATTTATGACGACATATGTAAACAATTTAAGTATTTACAGTTCTGATTTATTTATATATTTTTTTATTTTACTATATTTTGTGCTACAAGAAATAGTTAACAAGTTATATCATGTGTCTCCTCTCCACTCATTAGCATTTATTGACAAAACAATTATTAGTTAAAAAATTATTTTCTAAAAAATTGCATTTATTCATTGTCAGGTCAGTGAACAATGTTCGGTCTTATACTGTGTTTAGTCAAGTGTGCTACCTATTCATGATTAGGGATGGGCTGCCGGTTTAAATCAGTTCGAACAGTTGATTTGAACATCGGCAGTTGGAAAGTTTAAACTGCAAACATTTTGGGCCATTCGAAAGAAGTTCGACCAAAAATTAAAAAAAAAAAAAAAGTACTATAAATAAAGACACCCTTACCTGCAGAATATTGTAAGCAAAGGTTTGGTAGATATTGCATTAAAACGTGAATATTTTTAACAATGAACCCTATGGGGCTAAAACATTTTCCACACCTTGTTGCGAAAACCTTTCCCACACCTTTTTTAACATTTCAAATGAACTATCACATGGATATCCATTTGATAGTTCATTTCAAATTCGGTAGTTAGTCATTATACAAATAGGTGTACATTTTTTTTAAAAATCTTTAGTTTTTCTTTGTTTCCTGTTCCCCAGGGGGCAGTAGCCGCCGTAGCCGGACCCCCATACACCTTATTTTTTATAGCCAATATATTGCACACATATGCCCTCTCGAAGGGTACTTTAATTTTCAACATTTTTGAGAACCACAGACTTGCATTGTGTTCTATGTTCAAATTCTAAAGTTTCGAATGCGAGGCAAACACGAGAGTGTTCGGTCCATTACTATTCATGATGTATAAAAAAAATTGTAATTTACTTACCGGTGACGAATGCATTCAATGGTTCGATGGGTTTGCTGGACCGTGTAAAAAACTGTAAACAGTAGACACAACAGTGCACAGCACAAAATTTCGTTTTGAACTAATGGATTAGTCCTAAAATGCAATTTATTTAGTTGCTAAAGAAATTTGTTTTCAGTTCTTTAGTATGAAAACTAATTTCATTCATCCGAAAACCAGTGGATACAATTATTATTGTAGTGGTCCCTCTCTGTATAGAACATCCTCCTCAATTTATACCTTTCTCTGCATAATGTATACAACATCCTCCTGCATTAATACTCCTCTCTGTGTAATATATAGAACATCCTCCTGCATTGATTAATGCCCCTCTCTGTATAGAACATCCTACTGCATTGGCATGTGGAGCGTGCAGAACTTTGGAATGCAATGCTTATCTAGCACAGGAGAGGGAACTTTTACTTAAACTTTGTATCTCTGTGGGGGAGACACAGGAATATAAAAGCAGGGGAGAGGGAAAATATTAACGTAAATCGGTCTGAAAGCTCAGAGAAGAGATGACTGGTGCAAATTAATTTTTATAATGAAATAAAGCACTTTAAATCCAGGGAAAACATTCAAATAAATCACACTGAAGGCTCATAATGACAGAGTAACTGTGAGAGCTGGATACTAAATGTAACAGACATAAAAAAAACCTTTATAACAAGCAGCACTGGGAGAGGGACTTTATATAAAACGTGTATTATAGATGAGGAAAGGGGGATAGTGCTCCTGGATAATATAAGCCCCTATTATGTAGAGCGGGAGGGGAGATAACACACGTTTTATAAAATCTCTCTCTTCTCCCAGCACTGCTTGTTATAAAGGGGTTTTTACTATCCAGCCCTCCTCTGTCATTAGCTTTCAGTGTGATTTATTTGAATGTTTTCCTTCTCCAGCTGCTTTTATCATCTTGTCTGCTTCATAGACATGCAAGGGTTAAGTAAAGGTTTCCTCTCCCGTGCTGGCTGTTTGTGCTGCGAGTGAGTATTTTGGAGCTCTATCACTGTCAGATTTTTGGGTAGGGGTCGGGAAGGATTACGCATACAAACCTTTTCTGTAGCTTTGCGATGTTGCGCTCTTCATTGCTGGTCTCCTTCACTCATCAATGTAATATCACAAAAAGGACTGAAACTAAAATGTAGTGCATTTTATTTTAGTTTCTTTCGTTTTTTGTACTGAACAGTTTCGTATCTCTTCAGTCATACTAAAACTAAATTATCCCAAAATTCGGACTAAATCGTTTTAGTACTAAAACGAATGCACATGTCTAGTAAACAGCATCCCTCACCCATCCCCATGCAGCCCTCTTCATGGGCTTGTTACTCTTAGATGAGAAGTTTTTTCTTTTCGGACACCACCGCCGCCACCAGAGCATTGTTCTCATCGGTGGTAAACCTTGGCCCCCTTTTCTGCACAGGCTGGAGTACATGTAAGGACAGGGTGGTGGAGGAGGAACTGCCCTCCCTTATCCTCCCACCCCTCTCCCTCACATCATCCACATCACGCCACCTCTTGCTTCCCGCCTCCCTCCCCCCACTCACACGCCCCAAACCCCTCACACCTCCCTCACCACACGCCCCGGCCAAAACCCCTCACCCCTCACACCCCCCAAACCCATCACATGCCCCTCACACACCACTCACACACCCCTCACACGATGAGGTCTTGGGACTGTCGGCAGCTGCCATTCCCCCATGCTGTTGTCTTCCTGCAAAGAAGTGACCATGTTGGCGGGCAGCATCTTAGCGGGCAGCGGTGGGAGAGAGAGAGCTCATAGCTGGGAGGAGGTGTTGCATGAAGCCACGAACAGGGGCAAATAAACTAGACCTAAGCCGCACTGAGAATCTTTGGGTTGTGTCGGAGAAGACTTCACGCAGTGCTGCCATCAATATTTTTTGATAAATTCGTCATACAAATATATACAATGAATGTGACTATGGACAAAAATCCATGTTGTGACATCGCCTAAGCTTACCAAAACCATGCCACGGTAATGAAATCTCAAGGCAGTACAACAAGGTTGTGTTAAAGTGTGTGACATTTTTTGGCCAAGCAGGCAGTTTAGAAAGTTCAGTCACATTCATGGCCAGTTTGGCCACAAATATGTTGAGAAATTTATGACAAAGGGTCCATAGAAATGTCAATAAATTAATTTCTGTATGTACATATAATGTACAGTGAGGAAACCAAGCAATACATATTAAGTAAGGAAAAGCAACGCACACAAACAGGTAAATAGTGGAAAAATATAAAATTTATTAACAAATCAAATAATGGCAAACTGCCCGATTAGTTTAATAGTTTCACTTTTTCCCAAACTAAATAAAAACAATAAACATTCATTTGAGGTGAGGACGGAGGTGGCTGCCTAGCAGAGGCGTTCCAGGACATCGATTGATTTGGCCATGGATTTAAGGTTCCTGGAAAACTGCTGCATTTTCTCGATGGCTGTCCGTATGGCTATGCTGCTGCTGCTGGAACGCTGACGCTCCGGTCTGGCTTCTCGTGCTAGTATATATCCAATAAATATGAAAGAAGGAAAATACAGTAAGTAAAACAGGTTTCTATTTTTGACTGAAAGAAAGTCATTAAAAAATATAACAGTATATACCCGAGCTGACGGGCTCCTGAGGCTCCTCCTCCGACTCCCCTACAATCACTGTCTGCACATCTTCCGGTGCTATATCAAAACATTAAAGAAAAAAATACAGTAAACAACAAAACTGGTTTGTTTTTGACCAAAAGTTGTTGCAAAATACAACAGTAAAAAAAAAACCTGGACTGGCGGCCTCCTGCGGCTCCGGCTCCCTCTCTCCCTCATCGTCCTCCTCCTGCTCCTCCTCCTGCTGCACCTCTTGTGCTATATATAAAAAATTAAATGAAAATACAGTAAACAAAAAAGGTTTCTGTTTTTGAGCAAAGGTCGTTGCAAAATAGAACAGTATACTATATACCAGAGCTGGTGGTCGCCCGTGGCTCTGTGGTGCTGCGTGCCGCCGCCTGCGCCGTGGCATGAGATGCCTTCCTGTTTTCTGCCAAATCCAAAAAATATTATAACACGTAAATAATGCAGACTGGAAAAAAATGGTATATCTATATACACTATATATATTGCCGAACATATTGAGACACCCGTCCTCCACCACTACCAGCTTGACCCACCACTACTACTCCCATGATCTCATAGTTCTAAAGTAAGTGAGGTCACAAAATATTTATTTATTATTTACCCCTGCACATATAGAGCTATATTACGGTTCAATTATAAAAAAAAATCAGAAGTAAACATTACGTTTATTCAATAAAAAGTAAAACTATTATTTGTGTTGTGTGCATACAAAACGGAATTGTGCTGACTGCTTTTAGTTATTTCAAAGATGGCCTCAGTCTTAGTTTCTGACTTTGTGCTAATAAAACTGTGGATATAGCAGAAACAACAATAATCGGTCATTTTGTTTTGAAATTCGCATCCAAAGCGTTCAATGACACTGCTGCAGCAAACTGAATTGCTGCGCAGCATCAATTCAGCAGCTGCTGAAGTATTAATTGAACTCGGCTCTGTTTGAATGCACTTTCAGAAGAACTACATGTCCCATCCTACCACTTACCGAGCAGAGGCTCAGAGATTTTTTTGATGCGCAGGTGGGAGCCAATATTGGGCAAGCTGCAGGTCATCTCGTATGCATCACTCAGTCACAACAACCCCCCCCCACCCCAACACACTACAGTACACACAGCACTGGCAGAACTACCGCCATAGCGATTAGCGACCGACGCAGGGGCTATGAGGCCCACAGCCGAGTGGGGCCCGGTGAGGATAAGTCACAACAACCAGGGGGCAGCCGGTGCCTTTGGGATAAATTGATATGGGGGGATGAATTGATATTGGGGGGATAAATTGATTTGATATTGGGGATGGGGGTATTAATTGATATTGGGGAGAAATAAATTGATATTTCTCTGTTTTCCCAGGAAGGATACATTGAGATTTCTCTGTTTTTTTCATTTCAAAGAAGGATAGTGTCATGGAACTGACGTAGCGGTCCACGCTTCAAGCTTTAGTTTTAAATATATATACGTTACGTTATTTCTTTTAGGTAAAATGTGATTTTTTTTAAAGATACAAGCAACCTGGCTGCCTGCGAGTGCGACTATTGTCAAATGCTTTCTTTTGTATAGGATGATATAAATAGGTTTGACAGTTGAGACGAGTATTTTGGGGATTATGCTAAAAGGATTTTTCTTATTTTCTTTGTCTATCATTGTTATCTCTTGAGACTCTTACATAAGGTTGAACTTGTGAGTCACCCATTGTCTACTAGACTAGTCTCTCAGCCACACACACTATCTCTGTCATCTGATTCCCTTCATTCAATAGATTATGTAAATGATGTTTGAGCTAAAGGGCAGGCCAAAGGATGTGTTTATTGTGAAAATATGTGACATAATGCAATAGTGCAGTAGGAGCCAGGTACATGACATGTTCACCATTTGCTATGCAATTTCTGTTGGACCTGTCACCTCTGCATAGTGGCGTTTGAGATTTCTCATTTTTTACACGAAGGATACATTGCGATTTCTCATTTTTTACACGAAGGATACATTGAGATTTCTCATTTTTTACACGAAGTATACATTGCGATTTCTCATTTTTTACACGAAGGATACATTGAGATTTCTCATTTTTTACACAAAGGATACATTGAGATTTCTCATTTTTTTACACGAAGGATACATTGAGAGTTCTCATTTTTTACACAAAGGATACATTGCGATTTCTCATTTTTTACACAAAGGATACATTGCGATTTCGCATGTTTTACACGAAGCATACATTGAGATTTCTCATTTTTTACACAAAGGATACATTGAGATTTCTCATTTTTTTACACGAAGGATACATTGAGAGTTCTCATTTTTTACACAAAGGATACATTGCGATTTCTCATTTTTTACACAAAGGCTACATTGCGATTTCGCATGTTTTACACGAAGCATACACTGAGATTTCTAATTTTTTACACGAAGCATACATTGAGATTTCGCATGTTTTACACGAAGGATACATAACATTGAGATGTCTCTGGTTTTCTGTATGTCATCCTGGGTGGCGTTGAGTAATGTACCGTTAGGTGTCTTGCCCAAGGACAGGACACTTACTGGAGACGGAGAGGTGCTCTTGCCGGGATCGAACCCATGTCTCCTCCAGTCCCACTCCTCCAGGTTCTCTCTCCACGCAGAGCAGGGATGTTACCTCTACTCCGCCCAGCCAGTACTTAATTGGTATGCTGCTCATGCTGGGGGACAAATTAATTATTAGAAGCTGTTGCCTGGGTAGTGGGTACTGTGCCACATGCGTGAGTGTAGTGGTCGTGTGTTCATTTTTTGGGGGGTATACTATACGAGTGTTAGGTTGCATGCGGGGGAGGGGGCCCATACAACATTTTGAAATGGGGCCCTGTGATTTCTAGTTACTCCCCTGGTACACACACACAGTGCCAAAAACACAAATCCAGCATTGTAATTTCATATCATACATCAAATATCAGAATTTTCAGTTTTCACATATACGTAATCCCAAAAAAAGAAGAGCTTTGGAAAAATGCATGTATGAGTTCTGAAAATGCAAATCAATCAACGTATTTCTGGGCACATTAGCACATGCAAGCACATTATTATTATATACAGGATTTATATAGCGCCAACAGTTTCCGCAGCGCTTTACAATATAACATAACACTTACGTTTGGCTATGACGTGCTGGATTTCCCTCATTTGCTCCTCCTCCCTCGTCTTTAGATCAGACCAGCGCTTCCGCAGCTGGTCATTACTTCTGTTGGTTTTAAACTGTTCCAGCAGGGTGCGGCGTACCTTTGCTAGGATATGGTCCTTCCTTGTATTTTTCTTGCTGCCGTAAGGGCCCTTACGGCAGTTGTCATATTTTTTGAAGATGCGGACCAGCTCGACCATCTCCAAAAAACACATATTGCTGGCCCGCTTCTTCGTTCTGGACCCTGGGGTCTCTGCAGCGTCTGGGTTCAATGCGTTGGGGGAGCCTGCTTCCCTTCCTTCTGCCATGATGGGATGTATGGGAATAATGAACTTTGGCCTGTGCTAAAATCCGAAAATATCGGCAAAGATACGTAAATTTTACGACAGGCCGTAATGATGGACATCAACGCGCATGCGCGACCCGTGGACTAACGATACAAACGAACCGGTCCAAAACGAAATTTAAATTTTAAATGCGTTTTGAAGCCTTATTTTATTATATGACCCAGACATGTTATAGATCGTTCTTTCCGGCAGACTTGGCAGATTCATAATATATCATTATTATATGTATGCATCATGTCCTGTCTGTATATTATATTATAACAAAAAAATGCAATAAAATTGGAATTTTCAATAATTTACAAGGTGCACTGTAAAGTGGTTTTTTTTTCTTCACATTTTAACATGCGAGCGTTTGCGGTTATATTTTATATGAGTTGCGCTTGTTAAATAAATTAACACATTCATCTACATACATCAAATATCAAAATTTTCACGAATACTTAAATTCACAAAAAAGAAGAGCTATGGCAAAAATGCATGTATGAGTCCTGAAAACGCAAAGCTATACACATTGCATGAAACAAGGACTAGATCAATCAACGTATTTCTGTGCACATTAGCACATGCAAGCACATTATTATTATTATACACGATTTATATAGCGCCAATAGTTTGCGCAGCGCTTTACAATATAACATAACACTTACGTTTGGCTATGACACGCCGGATGTGCCTCAATTGCTCCTCCTCACGCGTCTTCAGGTCAGACCAGCGCTTCCGCAGCTGGTCGTTACTACTTCGGTCCTTTTTCCAGGAGGGTGGTGCAAGGATACGGTCCACCATGCGGACATTGTTCTTCCTGCTGTAAGGGCCCTTACGGCAGTCATAGTCACGCTTCTCGAAGATGCGAACCAGCTCCACCATCTCCTCCTCCTCCTCAAATGCCATGTTGCTGGCTCACTTCTTCCTGGGTGTCTCTGGGGTGGAAGGGGGATGATGTGTCCGAATAGGACTCTCTTTGAGTTTGAGCCATGATGGGATGTGTTTTTTTTTTTGGTCTGTCCAAAAAATTCTCAAACTCTACAATGGCTACGTAAAGTTTACGACAGGCTGTAATGGAGACGGACATACACGCGTATCCCATCATGCACGGACGTAAATGATCCGACTACGACAGAATTATCGTATCGACAGAATTATCGTATCAACAGAAATATCGGATCATTGGAAATAACATATAGGCACTGGCAGTCAGATTTTCTAACGGTCAGGAACTCAGGATCAGGACGCTGGTGGACAGCAACAGTGCTATATCCAGTGTGCTGATGGTTAGAAAATTTTAATGTATATACATTTAATGGCCGCACGCGCACGGACTTACTCTATCCAAACAAAGTTCAGATGTGAAACATCGGGACTTTGGATAGATTTCAACTATCCGAAAGTTAAAAAAATAAAAATGGTCGAAATCTATCCAAAGTCCCGATGTTTCACATCGGGATGTCGGATAGAGTAAATTCTGGAGTTAACCCCCTAGGTTGCCAGCCACCAATGGTGGAGATAGGGGGTTCCAATGAACCCCCTATCTCCCGATCCGTGCCGTGGCACCTACCTAAGGGTTAATGTTTGGTATTGTTGGATCGGCCAGAGCATTGCCTTTCCAACCATACCAAAACATGACCATTGACCATGTTAAAATTTAATTAAAAATATTAAAAATAAAAAATTAAATAAAAAAATAAATAAATTTAAAAAAATAGTTTTTTGTTTTGCTAATGCAGCAATATTGTTCCCATTTCAATTATAATGTGAACAATGATGCTGCACTAATGATTTTTGTATGGGTTGCGTTTGTTAAAAATTGTGTAATTTTCACCCAAAAAAATGTATGTAACAAAACAAGTCCCCCATCTCTAATTTTTTTAACAAGCGCAACTCATAGAAAATATATTTATAACCGTAAACGCTCGCATGTAAAAATGTGAAAAAAAAACACTTTACACCTTGTAAATTATTGAAAATTCTAATTTTATTGCATTTTAAGTTATAATATACAAACAGGATACATATACATATAACACAGACGTATACATATAAATTATACCGCAGAGAGGTGCTTCCCCGCAGTGTGTGGTGGATTCAAATGCTGCATTAAATTATACCGCGGCGCACAGAGAGGCGCTTGTTCCCCACAGTGTGTGTATTTAATATGCTCCATTCTTTTTATTTATTTTATTTGTTTTAAATCCTTTTATTTTTCGTTTCTGATAATTTTGTAACTTTGTTCAGCTTTTTTTCCATTTTAAAACCTTTTATTCTGTTTTTTTTATTTTTAAAGTCAGACCATTTGGGTCAGTTTTGCATTTTTTAAAATCGTTTTGTTCAATTTTTTCCCTTTCATACCGATTATAATATGATTAAATAAAGTTGTGCAATGCATATTCATAAGAAAAAAAGGATCTTTATTCAATAAACAAAAAACAATAGAATGGGCAGAATTACCGTATTGACAGAATTATCGGATCGTAGCGACAAAATTATGGGATCATCGGAAATGGAAATGGTCAAGTCATGGAATTGGAATGAAAAATGATATGATACAAAATAGAATCCGATATAACCGATAAAATAATACGATGTCCAAAATTAGATTACTGAAATGGAACCAAAATCATGAATAGAGCGAAAATAAATTTCAATTTGACACATTTCAAGTCCATTCGAAAATTTTCGTTTCGGCTCAGAAAACATTTTGGATCTGACGTTTTTCGCATCCGGACCTATTTGGAAATTTGGCCGAATCCGAAGACACGAATCGGGACATTTCGTGAAAAATCCGAAAATCCGAAACCCGAAACGCACATCCCTAATGATTGGGCAAAATTTGCCCAATCAGGACTCTGAGCCCTGATTGGCATAGTCTTGCACCTGGTGCAAGGCTGTAGCCAATTACAAGCTTCAGGCCAGTGGAAAAGTGCATTGTGGTCCATTGTGGGCGAACACGCGGAAATGTTCAATGTTCGCCGAACGGGCAATGTTCGAATCAAACTCATGTTCGGATCGAACCGCAGCCC
Organism: Leptobrachium leishanense; assembly: GCA_009667805.1. Taxonomy (NCBI): domain Eukaryota; kingdom Metazoa; phylum Chordata; class Amphibia; order Anura; family Megophryidae; genus Leptobrachium; species Leptobrachium leishanense. The sequence goes on along the minus strand of CM019064.1, from coordinate 284,300,008 downwards.
ATCCCTATTCATGATTTATAAAGTTCTATGTCTATCCCTTGTTCTGTCTAAAATAATTTTCCATATGCCTCGGTGCTTCTTGGCATTAAACTCAGTCTTTGACCACCAATTCACTTTTGAGTTCGTTCAACTTCATCATACACTCCTGAACGTGTATTGATAACCTTTTAATAAAATAATATTGACCTTTAAAATAATGTCCTTTCCACTGCAATATTTGAAATGCATAGGCACAGAATATAACTATAAATATAGCATTCACCTAAAAAAATAGGACACAAGAACCATTCTAACCAGACACATACAGGTGAAACTGGAAAAATTTGAATATCGTGCAAAAGTTCATTTATTTCAGTAATGCAACTTAAAAGGAGAACCTAATATATGAGATAGTTCAAGCTGTGATTTGTCATAATTGTGATGATTATGGCTTACAGCTCATGAAAACCCCAAATCCACAATCTCAGAAAATTAGAATATTGTGAAAAGGTGCTATATTCTAGGCTCAAAGTGTCCCACTCAAATCAGCTAATTCAGCCATAACACCTGCAAAGGGTTCCTGAGCCTTTAAATGGTCTCTCAGTCTGGTTCAGTAGGAATCACAATCATGGAAAAGACTACTGACCTGACAGTTGTGCAGAAAACCATCATTGACACCCTCCATAAGGAGGGAAAGCCTCAAAAGGTAATTGCAAAAGAAGTTGGATGTTCCCAAAGTGCTGTATCAAAGCACATTAATAGAAAGTTATGTGGAGGGGAAAAGTGTGGAAGAAAAAGGTGCACAAGCAGCAGGGATGACCGCAGCCTGGAGAGGATTGTCAGGAAAAGGCCATTCAAAAGTGTTGGGGACTTTCACAAGGAGTGGACTGAGGCTGGAGTCAGTGCATCAAGAGCCACCACACACAGACGGATCCTGGACATGGGCTTCAAATATCGTATTCCTCTTGTCAAGCCATTCCTGAACAACAAATGTCAGAAGCGTCTTACCTGGGCTAAAGAAAAACATACCTGGTCGGTTGCTTAGTGGTCCAAAGTCCTCTTTTCTGATAAGAGTAACTTTTGAATCTCATTTGAAAACCAAGGACCCAGAGTATGGAGGAAGAATGGAGAGGCACACACTGCAAGATGCTTGAAGTCCAGTGTGAAGTTGCCACAGTCTGTGTTGATTTGGGGAGCCATGTCTTCTGCTGGTGTTGGTCCATTGTGCTTCATTAAGTCCAGGGTCAATGCAACCGTCTACCAGGAGATTTTGGAGCACTTCATGCTTCCTTCTGCAGACGAGCTTTATGGGGATGCTGACTTCATTTTCCAGCAGGACTTGGTACCTGCCCACACTGCCAAAAGCACGAAAACCTGGTTCAATGACCATGGGATTACTGTGCTTGATTGGCCAGCAAACTCGCCTGACCTGAACCCCACAAAGAATCTATGGGGCATTGCCAAGAGAAAGATGAGAGACATGAGACTGAACATTGCAGAAGAGCTGAAGGCCTCTATTGAAGCATCCTGGTCTTCCATAACACCTCAGCAGTGCCACAGGCTGATAGCTTCCATGCCACGCCGCATTGAGGCAGTAATTGCTGCAAAAGGGGCCCAAACCAAGTACTGAGTACATATGCATGCTTATACTTTTCAGAGGTCCCATATTGTTCTATGTACAATCCTTGTTTTATTGATTGCATGTAATATTCTTATTTTCTGAGATTGTGGATTTGGGGTTTTCATGAGCTGTAAACCATAATCATCACAATTATGACAGATCACGGCTTGAACTATCTTGCTTTGCATGTAATGAGTCTCATATAATAGTTTCACCTTTTTAAGTTGCATTACTGAAATAAATTAACTTTTGCACGATATAATTTTTTGAGTTTCACCTGTATGTCCAAATCACAGTATTCATTTCACATACATCCTCTATATGGTATCCTGTTGAAGAAACACAGTTGAATTAAGACACATGCTCAAATGTGGTTGAATGTTGACGCTATAGGATTGGAGCATCAATTTCCATAGCTAGGGTTAGAGTTAGAAATTAGCTTTAGGTTAACATTTGTGCTTGTTTTAGGGTTAGGGTTGCATTTTGGATTACGGTTAACCTGAAGAAAATAACAAACTAACATTTTGCTCCATTTTAGAATCTGTTCTCTAATAAACTGAAGCAAAAATGGAGCAGAATGTTAGGGTTAAGGTTAGGGTTAACCCCAAATGCAACCCTAAAATTTACACCATTGACATGACAAATACTGAGGAAAAAAATAAATTACCAGGATAAAATATATTTTTTATTTTGCGCAGCTTGTAAAAATTGTAAGCTAAACTTAACTCTAAGGCTGAAAATTTGAGAGTTTCAAAAAGGTTCCAAACTGGGACCAGTAGGAAAAATTTTTGAGGAGGCAAATGTTTAATGGAAAAAAATTCAATAACGTAACCATAAATTATGCAAAGCATCAAATACGACTGCGTCCAAATATAGAGTTTTATTTTGCTCAGGCAGCTTTGACGCAGCATTTATTCACTATGTAGAATACGAAGATAAGAAACAGTAACTTTACAAAGAGGCAATGAGACCAAAGAGAAGACAAAAAAATTCCAGAGAAATCGAGCTTCTTGTAGTTTCTCTTCAACAATACATGGTGACAGGAGTGAGATCTCACTTGAAATTTGGATGAGAAGAGAATGAAGAGAAGGATGTCTGGGAAGAAAGAAAAATATAGAGGTAGTTAAGGGACAAAGAACAGAATAAATCTTTACAGAGGGAAGAAGATGCACGAGAATTGCAAACCAAATAAGAGGATTTTTATTTAGGGAAGAAAAACCTAGTAAAAGACCAAAAGGATGAGCAATTTGTAGTTTAGGCCAGGTGGTGGTCTAACGTTATTGCATAAATTTATTCTCAGATATTTTCCAGTATGTTATCACTTCCTGTCTGAGGTTGACCATTGACCAATTTGTAGTGGTTTGGCAGCTCATATAGACTCTAGAGAGGGGCAGAGTAAATGAAATGTGCAAATGGTGGTTGTGAAATGGTGGTTGTGTGATCTGCAGAAAAACATTTTGAAAAAAGCATACATATTGAAGGAAATACTGTACATAATGTAGATGTATGTTACTTCTTACCTTCCTCTTTCAGGGAAAATCCACTGTGGTTAAAAAAAATTCTAGTTATTACAAAACACTACACAAAAGTTTTAAGTAAATATAAGAACAAAAAGCAAATAACCCAACTGATACGTGCCGCGCTGTGGTCACCCGGCGCCCAGCAGCATCGTCCTCGCTGCTCGCTGGCCGGGCGCCGAGTGAAGAGGGGAGGCCGGGCGGTCACGTGAGACGCCGGGGACAGAGCCAGGTGTGATGATGCAGACCCGCCAATTTTAAAACCATGGGCAATGCATTCATACACTGCCCTATCGTGATTTAACATCCCTTAGAGCTGCTCCTGTTGATATTGCTATTTTCTTATATACTGACCCCTGGCAACGGCTTACGATTTTCTCTGGCGTACTGACCCCTGGCAATGGCTTACGATATTCTCTGGCGTACTGAACCCTGGCAACAGCTTACGATATTCTCTGGCGTACTGACCCCTGGCAACGGCTTATGATATTCTCTGGCGTACTGACCCCTGGCAATGGCTTACGATATTCTCTGGCGTACTGACCCCTGGCAACGGCTTATGATATTCTCTGGCGTACTGACCCCTGGCAACGGCTTACGATATTCTCTGGCGTCCTGACCCCTGGCAACAGCTTACGATATTCTCTGGCATTTCTGGTTTGGTTATATGTTCTCACGCTTGGCTTCTTCAATGTCATTCTAGGGATATATATATATATATACACACCGACCATTATAAGGATCGGAGGGAAAGGATAGGTGCTGCGTACAATGATCACATTCTGCTCCTGGTGGGGATTCGTAACATTACAATAGCTCAATTAGCCAAGATCTTTGCAAGGCAAGAGGAATAGGATCATAGAAATGGATCAAATCACTCAGGCCTTGCATGCTCTGTTAAACCAGCCTGGTAGAGCACCACCTTTGCCGTTTCTGTCTGTTCCTGAGGCTACTGTATCTGCTGCCGTTTTGCCGCCTAATCACCACGTACATATGACAGCACCGATGCGCTTTGACGGTACCCCTAGTGATTGTCGGGGTTTTTTGATTCAGGTGGGGATTCGTTTTGACCTCAACCCAGGTATGTGTCCGTCTGATAAATCTAAGGTGGGGTTTCTTATTAACCATCTCTCTGATAAAGCTCTGGAGTGGGCTACACCTTTATGGGAGAATAAGAAACCGATTATATAGGATTATGAGATGTTTGTGTCAGAACTACGCCATACATTTAATCCCACTCGTAGATCTCAGACAGCAGGAAGGGCGCTCTTCCAAATCAGACAAGGCAACAGGAAGGTGTCCGATTATTCCATTGAGTTTAAAACGCTTGCTTCTGAGGTTACTTGGACCAATGAAGCTCTTGTCTTGGCCTTCACAGAGGGCCTGTCTGACTCTCTTATGCACAAACTCGCACCAATGAAATTACCTGAAGTATTGGAAGAGTTAATAGATTTTTTTATTGCCCTGGATGACCAGATCCGTGACAGACGGGGTCCCAGAGAAAGAGTTCGCCGGGTACTGCCACCTCTTCCTAACATTGCTCCCCCTATTCCCGTGCCACCCGCAGCCGAACCCCATCCTCCTGAACCCATGCAAATCGGTACTACCGGTATAACCCAGGAGGAGAGTATCGCATCGCAGAAGAGAGGGATTATGCTTTTACTGTGCTGGCAGGAGGCATTTCAGGAATCAATGTACCAGGAGACCTAGAGTTTAAGGGCTTCGGGAAACGAGACAACCTAAGGTCTTTCAGGAGACTAACCTTGGGCTTGACTAATGTCTCCTATAATGAAAAACAAAACACGCATGGTGGTGCCTATCTCTCTCTCCTGGGAAACGGTCTTGATCAATACTGTTGCATTTCTTGACTCTGGGGCGGCAGGGAATTTTGTGGATCAGGAGTTTGCTCATACCCATGCTATCCCTTTGGTTGAGAGAGATACGCCCTTGTTTGTAGAAGCCATTGACGGAAGGCCTCTATCCCAACCCAGGGTGACACATGACACTGAAGTACTATGTCTTATCACAGGGGTTCTTCATCATGAACAAATCACTTTCCAGGTTATTGAGCCACCATCGTGTCCCGTGGTGTTGGGTTTCCCCTGATTGGGAACACGGTGAGATTAAGGCATGGAATTCTAGTTGTTGGGTGCAGTGTTTGCAGACCGTCACCACTATAGGGAGTCTAAATTTTCCAACCACTCCTCCTTTATCCACAGAGGTACCTGAGTGGTACCAGGATCTGAGGGAGGTTTTCGAAAAAAGAAATTGGGACGTATTACCTCCTCATAGACCATATGACTGTGCTATCGATTTGCTTCCTGGTACCATGCCACCCAGAGGTCATGTCTATCCTCTGTCTCAAAGGCAGAATGAGATTATGGAGGAGTACATAAAGGAGAATCTGGCTAAGGGCTTTATAAGGCGTTCCTCCCCTGCAGGGGCAGGCTTCTTTGTATCCAAAAAAAAGGAAGACTTACGGCCTTGTATTGACTGTCGGGGGTTGAATCGCATCACCATTCAAAATGTATATCCTATACCACTGATTTCCAAACTGTTCGACAGGTTACAAGGTGCCAAAGTATACTCCAAGTTGGATCTCCAGGGTGCATACAACTTTGTCAGAGTTAAGGAACATCATGAGTGGAAGACTGCCTTTAATACCCGCAGTGTGCACTACGAGTATCTATTGATGCCTTTTGGGCTATGTAACGCTCCGGCAGTATTGCAGGACCTCATAAATGATGTACTTAGAGACTTCTTGCAGGTTTTTGTTATTGTTTATTTAGATGACATTTTAAATCCAAGCTGGCATGGAACAAGGAAATCTAACTGGAGCCATCTTCCTTGATTTTGCCAAGGCTTTTGACACAGTAGACCATGGCATCCTATTACAAAAACTTAAGAACTCTGGTATTGGTGATAGTACGTTAACCTGGTTCCAATCATATGTGTCTGATAGGTCTCAATTTGTGTCCATTTCTGACAGCACTTCCCTCCCCCTCCCAGTCACGTGCGGTGTACCACAAGGCTCGATACTTGGCCCCCTGCTATTCACAATATTCATAAACGATCTGCCCAATGTCTGCAAAGCTTCAACTGTACACATGTATGCAGACGACACTGTAATCTATACCAGCAAACCAAATCTCCCACAGCTGGAGGCTGTGCTGCAAGAACAATTCACAGGGGTAGAAAAGTGGATCGCAAATAAACTTTTTCTAAATACTGACAAAACTGTTACAATGCTCTTTGGATCTGCACCTAAACTACACAAATTGCAAACACCCCATCTATGTGTTGGGACAAAATCAAATAGCACGCTGACTACAGTCACTTCTCTCAAATACCTAGGTATGTGGTTAGACCCAAATCTATCTTTTGGCCCCCACATCGAAAAACTCTCATCTAAACTCTACCCCAAACTAGGTGCCCTGTACAGAAACAAATCCTGCCTGAGCCCCGCGGTAAGAATGCAGATTGTACAACAAATGCTTATGCCAGCCATTGAATACGGAGATGTAGTGTATGCAGCTGCCCCGCAAACACACCTTCAGAAACTTACTACATTGTATAACTCATTCTGTCGCTTTGTGCTACAATGTAACTACATGACACACCATTGTGACATGTTAAAAGAACTAAACTGGCCATCACTGGACTCTAGACGCACCCTCCACCTTTCCAACCTGGTGTTTAAGAGCTTTTCTGGGAAGCTACCACCCTACCTGAATATGCTGCTTCCCCCGGCAGTTCCCTCATCCTATAACCTCAGATCCAGGACCAGCACCTTACTTGCAATACCGCAATACAAAAAGAAAATGGCTCGATCCTCATTTTCCTACAGAGCACCGCAAATATGGAATAACCACCCAGACACCGTCAAATCTTCCCCCAGTCTAAAGTCCCTTAAGACTTCCCTATTAATATACCTCAATACAGAATGCACCTGTAAACATGTAACATAATGACTTTATTTCCTCCATATTTATTTTTCTGTTAATCTGTATATTTGGTCTTGTGTTCATTTCTTGCATTTTACTATTTTGTATTTCTGTAACCAATCAATGTTCTCGAACCCAGGACATACTTGAAAACGAGAGAAATCTCAATGTATCCTTCCTGGTAAAATCCTTTATAAATAAATAAATAAATCAATAAATTTATTCACCCGATATCGCAGCACATCATGAACATGTTCGGTCTGTTTTAAAGTGATTGTTAGACAACGGCTTGTATTGCAAACTTGAAAAATGTATGTGATTTAAATAAGGTACATCTCCTGGGTTACGTGATTACCCCTGAAGGTTTTCAAATGGATCCAACTAAACTGTCTTCTATCTTAGATTGGCCGTTACCTCAAGGCTTGAAAGCCAGAGGTTCTTAGGTTTTTTTTTTTTAAAATTACATTTTTATTGGATATTTCCAGACAGACAAGAAAAATATACATACATTCAAAAACTTTGGGGGAAGGAGGGAGGGGGGGAAAAAAAAAGGGGGGAGGGGTTTGCAGCAGGAGGTATATAGCTCAAACATAGACTTTTACTAGAGACCGCATGCCTTATATATTTTGTGTACATCCCAAAGTTTCCATGGGTCCCATTTGGGAGATTGTAATCCTTCCGCCATTGTTATCCTAGAATCAAAGCTACGGTATTGTTCCAAAAGGTCGGTCACCTGTTTGCAAGTGGGAACCAGCATAGTTCTCCAATTTCGTGCGAGAAGTAGGGCGGTTGTAGAAATGAGGATAAATAACATCCGTAGCTGAGGTCGTGGAAGTTTAATCATGCCCAGTAATAAGACTTCAGGTGAGTGCGGAATCTGTGTACCCAATATTTCTGTCGCCAGTGACGAAATGTCTCTCCACAAAGGGGCTATCCGAGGGCAGTACCACCATATGTGGCTCATAGATCCAGTCTCCAGGGAACACCTCCAGCAGAGATCCGAATGTTGTGGAGCAAATCGTTTGATCTTGTCCGGAGTGAGGTACCACCGATACAGTATTTTTCTTTGAGTCTCTATCAGAATAACACATCTAGTCGCCCCCACAGCGAACATGAAGGCAGATGCCCATTGTGTAGGTGTAAATTTTCGACCAAGTTCTTTTTCCCAGGTGTTTTGGAAAGACCAGACCACAGTCCGTGTTGGCGTGTTAAGTACTCTATAAAATAACGAAATCGGTCTAGCGGTTGCAAGAGGGTCTAAGCAAAAAAGTTCAGTTTCAGACAACAATGGCAAAGTAGCTCTCAACTTAGATAATACCGATTGTGACCTAAAATAGGATTGTAATTGTAGATAAGACAAAAACATTGTTTGTGGTACTTTAAATTTGGTGCATATAGTCTCGAAAGGAAGAATGGCGGCCGTGTCAAAGAAATGGTGGAGATTCGTAATTCCATATTGTAGCCATTGACGGCATCTCCCTTGTGGGAGAATGTAGCGGAGTGTTTCCACTGGCATCGCCATGGAGATGGGGTGATGGTTCTTAATAAGGGGGAAAATTCGATCCCAAATATACAGGTGCAGAGACGTGGTAGCCAACGGCGACTGGAACCGCGGTCTGTCCTTTGGAGGGACCCATAACACTTTGGCCAAGTCATGTCCATCCATGTATGCTGCCTCAATGGTGAGCCATTGTGGCGTAGGACGGCTATGAAACACCTCTGACAAGGAGGCAAGGCATGATGCCCAGAAATAATGTTGGATATGTATCATGTTCAATCCCCCGTCTCTTTGTCTGTAGCATAACAGTCTGCGCACTATTCGCAGTCTCTTATTATTCCATACATAAGACACCAATATAGACTGCAACGTAACTAGAAATGACCTAGGTAGTTTAAGCGGTAGAGCTCGAAACACATAAAGTAATTTCGGTAAGATCACCATCTTTGCTGCCGCCATCCTTCCCATCCATGAGACTTCCCTCGATCTCCACAGATGTATTAGTGACCTAGTCTCAGAAAGAACGCGTTCATAGTTGTGTTTATATAGACCGTCTGGATGTCCCGTGATTCTAAGTCCCAAATATACTAAATATGTTTTGCGCCATTCAAAATTATAATGCATTTTAAGATTGTCTAGTAATTGATGTGGAATATTAAGTGGGGGGCTTGTGTTTTAAGCAAGTTCACTAAGTGGTATGAGACTCTACTGTACACTTCCAGCTCCCCATAAAGGGCGGATAGGGAAGCCTCCGGTTCTGTCAAGGTCAGAAGAATATCGTCAGCATACAGATGTATTTTATGAATCGTTGGACCAACGGCGATGCCTCTAATATCATCATTTTGCCGTATAGCCTGAGCAAGTGGCTCCAACACTAAGGCGTACAAAAGGGGAGAGAGGGGGCATCCCTGTCTTGTGCCATTCGTTATCCTAAATTCCTCCGAGAGGAATCCCGAGTTAACAACTCTAGCGGAGGGGGAATCATATAGGGCCTGAATTGCAGCTAATACTGGAGGTGGAAAACCAAACTTTTGAAGAACCACACGAAGGAACAACCAACTCACCCTATCGAACGCCTTCTCAGCGTCTAAGGACAGGACCAGGCACGGTTGTCCCGATCGTCTTAACACCTCCATCAGATTGATCAATTTTTTCGTACTGTCTGGGCCTTGTCGGCCAGAAATAAATCCTACCTGGTCCTGTCCTATCAATGAGGGCAGAATACGCTGCAGTCTATTCGCCAGTATCTTACTGTAAATCTTTATATCCACATTAAGCAACGATATAGGACGAAGGTTACGACAGATGTCAGGGGTCTTGCCCGGTTTAGGGAGCATGATAATATGAGCTCGTAACATGTCTGGTGGAAAAGAACCTTGCTCTCTTGCATCCTCAAAAACTTTACTTAAGTGTGTGAAGAGTTGGGGAGAGAAAGTCAGATAGTATAAACCCGTCAATCCATCTGGACCTGGGGCCTTCCGTTTCGGTAAAGCTTTAATTACTTCAGAAAGCTCATCTTGGGTGATGGGAGAGGCCAATTTATTCGCTTGTGTAGCCGATAATTTTGGGAGGTTGATATTACGTAGATAAGCGTCAATAGTATCGGACATGGGATGAACATTAGTGTCATCCACCTCCAGATTGTACAATTTTTCGTAGTAACTCGCAAATTCATTTGCCATTGCCATAGGATTGTAAATAATTCCACCATCCGTTTTAAGATGTGAGATCCCAACGTTTGAAGGGGAGGGTTTAAGTCTGCGGGCTAGGAGTCTGCCCGGTTTATTTTGAAACGCATAAAATTTGGCACGCATTCTATTCATGGCTATGCGATATTTATCAGCCTCTAAATACGTCAGGGAACATAGCGCCGCGTCTAATTCGTCTGCTAATTCTGGAGTCGGAGATGCTTTGTTACGTGTGTCTATGTCATTTATATTTCGTAATATAGTTACACGTTGCGTCATGTATAATTTCTTAAGTCTAGCCCCCCATTGGATACACGTCCCCCGAACCACCGTCTTATGGGCTTGCCAAATTGTAAATGGGCTCATTTCAGGGGACACATTTTCTTTAAAATAATTAATTAATGTTTCCCGAATCGCTGTCAGCGCCGGTTCATGTTTAAGTAAATGTTCCCCAAATCTCCAGGGTGATCCAGTGTACGATTTATAGTCATCTTGTAATACAATAGTCATCGGGGAATGGTCCAACCACGTAAAAGGGAGTATATTGCAGTCAGTAATGCGTGGAAGTAGGTTGGTTGGAATTAGAAAGTAATCAATGCGTGAATAACTATTATGCACCCCTGAACGAAAAGTATAATCCCTCTCTGTGGGATGAAACACGCGCCAAGCGTCATACAGCTGGTGTTGTCTGAGAAAGGAATGAAGTTTGTGTGTCTGTTGTCTCGAATGGGTCCCTGAGGGATGCGATCTGTCTTTAATTGGATCCAAACAAACGTTAAAGTCTCCGCACATTATTAAGTCACCTGAAAGTACATCAGTAATTTTATTCATTAGATGTGTCATGAATTGAGTTTGGGAACTATTAGGAGCATAAGCTGACACAAGCGTATAAAGTCTACCGTCAATAGTGCACACTAATATAATATATCTGCCTCTGGGATCAGTAACAATATGATGAGTTTGTAGCGCAACCCTATTATGAATCAGTATTGTCACCCCTCTAGATTTAGCTCTATAGGTGGAATGAAATTGAGTGCGATATTGTGGTGCATAAAGTTTTGGGTGGTCTAGTCTTCGAAAGTGTGTCTCCTGGAGGCATACAATATCAGCGTCGTAGGTGCGTATATCCCTGTATAAAGAATGCCTTTTAACGGGCAGGTTTAGGCCCTTTACATTATAGGTAACTACTTTCATAAAATTCTATACAAACACTGCCATTTATATTCATGTACGTTGCATCTGTATATCCATCTATTAGCAAAGTATGATAGGGGCTGCATCCCCCTAGGGTTAAAGAATGGGAGGAAGGGAGGGTTAGAAATTAAAAGAATAAACAAGTTATAAACATTAACAAAACAGAGTGCGTTCAGGAACGCCATACTCTTCATCGGGAATTCCCTACAGTGGGAGGTTCCCGTACCCTTATACAGTTGTGTTCAAAATTATTCAACCCCCACTGAAATTGAGTGTTTTGGCCAGTTTGACATTGATTTTGATCATTCAGTCATCTTGCTTACAATTAAATCAAAGAGGCACGTGTAGGTCAGACAAATATAACATAACATTTATAATGAAATAACCACAAATGTCTTTTCTGTGCTCACATCATTATCAGTTTTATTCAACCCCCAAGTGACATTCAATCTTAGTACTTAGTACAACATCCTTTTACAGTTATAACAGCTTTTAAACTTGAAGCATAGCTTGACACAAGTGTCTTGCAGCGATCTACGGGTATTTTCACCCATTCGTCATGGGCAAAAGCCTCCAGTTAAGTCACATTCTTAGGCTTGCGCACTGCAACTGCTTTCTTTAAGTCCCACCAGAGGTTCTCAATCGGATTTAAGTCAGGTGACTGCGATGGCCACTCCAAAATGTTCCAGCCTTTAATCTGCAACCATGCTCTAGTGGACTTGGAGGTATGCTTGGGATCATTGTCCTGTTGAAAGGTCCAACGTCTCCCAAGCCTCAGGTTTGTGACGGACTGCACCACATTGTCATCCAATATCTCCTGGTACTGAAGAGAATTCATGGTACCTTGCACACGCTGAAGCTTCCCTGTACCTGCAGAAGCAAAACAGCCCCAAGCATGATTGACCCCCCGCCATGCTTCACAGTAGGCAAGGTGTTCTTTTCTTCATAGGCCTTGTTCTTCCTCCTCCAAACATAGCGTTGATCCATGGGCCCAAACAGTTCTAATTTTGTTTCATCAGTACACAGAACACTTCTGTGGTTTGTCCACATGACTTTTGGCATACTGAAGTCGACTCTTCTTATTCTTTGGAGACAGCAAGGGGGTGCGCCTGGGAGTTCTGGCATGGAGGCCTTCATTATGCAGTGTGCGCCGTATTGTCTGAGCTGAAACTTCAGTACCCACATCTGACAAATCTTTTCTCAGTTCCTCAGCAGTCACACGGGGACTTTTCTCCACTCTACGCTTCAGGTAGCGCACAGCAGTCGAAGTCAGCATCTTCTTTCTGCCACGACCAGGTAGCGTTTTAACAGTGCCATTTGCCTTGAATTTGCGAATGATGCTTCCTATGGTCTCTCTTGGTATGTTTAACATCTTTGCAATCTTCTTATAGCCATTGCCCTTCCTGTGAAGAGTAATCACCTCTTCTCTTGTCTTCCTGGACCATTCTCTTGACTTCACCATGTTTGTAACCACACCAGTAAATGTCTAGAAGGAGCTGAGTATCACAGTCATTTTAAAGATGCCTAATTGGTGCTTATTATGCTTTATTGCTGCTCCGTGACATCCATAGGTGTTTTCAATACCTGATTGAAAACACTTGAATGAACCTCTGTTCTTCAGAGTGGTGGTCTTTAAGGGGTTGAATAATTGTGTCAATGAAGAATTCACAAAAGAAACATTTACTACTGTATTACAAAACCAATTGAAGTCATTTTAGTTGCATATGGTTCTTTAAAAAGTCCTTGTAGGATTTCATTCTGAATACAATTACAAATGTACACTAAATTCCCTAAAACCCTTTACAGCATTGGGGGTTGAATAATTTTGAACACAACTGTACAAAAAGGGGGAGAAACAGGAGAGCAAAATAAAAAATTAAACCAAAAGATGGGGGGGACCCATCTGCAACCAGCAGCGAAACGACAGTTGGCTGAAATAAAGACAGCAACATTACCCAACTGATATCATGGAGCAATCCAATTCAAATGGGACTGTTCTGTTTCTGAGGAACCAGGTGGGGGCGACTTTGCGTTCGAAAGTCCCAAAAATAAAATGTACCATTCAGCGAACACGCCATTCAGGCAGCAATTTTGGCACTTGTGACAGTCGCTCTTGGACATCGGGTTCTATTTGTAATCCCCAGGATGCCAGAGTTGTTCGACCTTCCTCTGTCGAGTTGAACACCGTAGTTGTGCCGTCTCGGAGAACAACCAGCTTGGTGGGGAAGCCCCAGCGGTATAAAATTCCAGCCGAGCGTAGTGTAGTTGTGATAGGCCGAAACAATCTACGCTGTTGCAGGGTTGCTTTCGAAAAATCTGGATATACAGCAAGGTGACCATATTGGGATCCCAAGACATCCGGTTTACGTAGTGCACGTAATATATCCTCTCGCGGCTTGTAATAGTGTAATTTCAATATTACATCCCTGGGTGCTTTCTGGGGTGCCGATGGTGGTTTCGGCAATCTGTGGATCCTATCCATGAGTATCGTTTCCAGAGTGACCCCAGGGAGCAAAAATGAAAAAAAATCCGCTACATATGTCCCGAGATCTCGGGGGTGTATTGACTCTGGGACCCCTCTGATTTTTAAATTGTTTCGGCGGGACCTGTCTTCAAGATCCGCTACTTTATTGAGACATTGCTGTAACTTAGCTTCAAGCGTCTCCACCACACCAGCCATATCATTATGCGCTGTCGCCATCTCAGACATTTTACCCTCCGGATGAGAGGTTCGCTCACCAATATCCTGAATGTCTTTCCTTATGTCCGCAGACACCGTGTCCAAGCGCATTGTTAATGTCTCTGAGAAGTCTTTAAACAGTGTCTCCATCCGGAAGGTGAATGTGGCCAAGTCAACCTCTGAGTACGTAATCGTTTTCACAGGGGAATGAGGTGTAGATCCGCCGCCATCTTGAGGATCCGCATCCTCGCGGCGTTTGGTAGGCCGGGGAGTAAAAAACTCCTGTTTCCCTGCGGTTTTCTTAGTTTTAGCGGTAGCCATCCCGATGACTTCAAGTTCCCAGTATGTGTAGCAAGTTTTGGGGTCTGTATGAGTGCGATGTCCGCTTTAAATCGCTTGCTGGAGCAGGAGCTGAATTAAAGCACGTCCACCATGCTCGGCAGTCGGCCACGCCCCCAGGTTCTTAGGTTTTACCAATTATTACAGACGGTTCATAAAAAATTTCTCCTCCCTGGTGGCACCGTTAACTGCCATGACCAAAAAAGGTATACAAAAATCAGAAATGGTCCCCATGTGCAATACAAGCTTTTCAAACACTGAAAACCGCATTTAGTTCTGCTCTGGTTCTGAGACATCCAGACCCTCGTTTACCATTCCAGTTAGAGGCTGATGCTTCTGAGATAGGAATAGGAGCTATTCTATCTGAAAGAGAAGCACCAAATAAGCCGCTACATCCCTGTGGGTTCTTTTATCGCAAAATGTCTCCAGCTGAAATTAACTATGCTATAGGGAATCAAGAATTGTTGGCGGTTGTGTCCGCCTTGTCCGAATGGAGACACCTTCTTGAGGGGTCGTCCATACCCGTCGTGATAATTACAGATCATAAAAATCTTACGTATATAGGGGATGCGGAATTTTTATTTGTGAAAGGATTTTACCAGCAAGGATACATTGAGATTTCTCTCGTTTTCAAGTATGTCCTGGGTGGCGAGTATGTACCGTTAGGTGTCTTGCCAAGGACACTTACTGGAGAGGTTGCTCGCTGGGATCAAACCCATGACTCCACAGGCTCTCTCCATGCAGAGCGGTGACATTACCTCTACTCCACCCAGCCGGTTAAATGCCAGACAAGCCAGGTGGCCATTGTTTTTGTCCAGTTTTAATTTCCTCCTGACATTTCGACCTGGTTCGAAGAATATCAAGGCAGATGCCTTGTTCCATCAATTCGACCGCTATGAGAAACATATACAGGATAACAATCCCATCGTCCCTAAGGAGTGTATTGTTTCGGCTACCACTGTCACTTCTCCTCTGCTCGAGAGTCTTCAGGTAGCCCAGACACTTGCTCCGGAGGGCAAAACCTCCAGATAAGCGCTTTGTACCTGAAAACCAAAGAGAGAACTTGTTGAGATTGCATCATGACACCAAACCGTCTGGTCATATGGGGGTGTCTAAAACAGTGTCCAGTCTTAAAAGGCAGTTTTGGTGGTCTGCCTTACGTCAGGACGTAAAACAGTTTCTGTTTCTGATGTATGTGCTAGAAAAAAAAGTCAAAGGAACTTAGACCCTGGTCTCACATTTCCATGGACTTCATAGTCGATCTACCCGCATCCAAGGGGAACACTGTGATCCTCACCATTGTTGACCGCTTTTCTAGAATGGCTCACTTCGTTCCTCTCCCCAAGTTACCCTCGGATTTGGTGCCCGTCTTCATCAACAATGTGGTGAAACTTCATGGTATACTTGTTGAAATTGTGTCAGATAGAGGTACCCAATTTGTGTCCCAGTTTTGGAGGGTTGTTTGTAACAGTATGGGGGTGAAGTTGGCTTTTTCATCCGCTTATCACCCACAAACTAATGGGGCATCCGAAAGAGTAAATCAAGGGCTAGAACAATATCTCCGTTGCTTCATATCTCAACAGCAAAACTCATGGTCCGATTATTTGCCATGGGCTGAATATGCTAGAAACAATTGTGATAATGAAACAACCGGTCATTCTCCTTTCTTTACTATATATGGCATCCATCCTCCGACGTTTCCATCTCACTTTCCCACCTCCAATTTACCTGCTTTAGAGAAGCACTTACATACACTTCACCAGACTTGGGTACAAATCAAAGAGTTATTTGAACGGAACGTGGTTATTCACAAAGTTAAAGCTGACAAAAAGAGACGTATGTCACCTGTTTATCAAGTAGGGGATCAGGTTTGGTTATCCACCCGTCATATCAGGTTACCCACGATGAAATTGGCACCACGCTTCATAGGCCCTTACAGGGTCCTATGTCGAATCAATTGTGTATCATACGAATTGGCTTTGCCCCCAGCCTTTCGCATCCATAATGTGTTTCACGTGAGTCTATTGAAACCTTTATTATGTAACCGCTTTACCAGAGTCGCTGTCCCTCCTCCACCTGTTGAAGTTGAAGGTGAGGAGGAATATGAAGTCAAAGCCGTGTTGGCTTCCAGGCTTTGTAGGGGTTCTCTTCAATATCTGATTGATTGGAAAGGTTATGGGCCTGAGGATCGTTCCTGGTTGCCTGCTTGTGATGTCCATGCTCCTCGGTTGGTTCGGGCATTTTAGAGGGCTCATCCTCAGGCACCGGGTGGTCGTTCGGTGACCTCCCGTAGAGAGGGGGGGTACTGATACGTGCAACTCTGTGGTCACCCGGCAGCATCGTCAGAGAGAGTGAGAGAGAGAGAGAAAATATATATATATACACCGACCATTATAAGGATCGGAGGGAAAGGATAGGTGCTGCGTACAAGGATCACATTCTCCTCCTGGTGGGGATTCGGAACACCAATTTTGAAACATTATATTGTTATTAGATACATACCATAAAATGCAAGCAATAAACCACTAAAAAGATTCTCGCCTCTATCTGTGTCGCTGTGGAGGATGTGTCCCAAGAGCCAAGTGCTTTCCCTCCTCCTGTGTGCAGGCAACGTGTGAGACACATCCTTAGTCAAGTTTACCATAATCCCGAAGGTCTACAGACATCATGTCAGGAAGCTGGATAGGATTTAAAAGTGGAGGGGGTGAACTTTGATTCAAAGAATTGGAGATGGAAGTGTTCAAAGTCAAGTGAGGTATCATTGGAAAGTTCATTGCCACAAAAACGATCTCATGATAAATATGGTGGAGGACTTGTTCCACCCATCATCCACACACAGTAGAGATAGTGGACGACCTGCAAGACACTTTATTCATGAGATGCAAAGTGACATAATGCACCAATTATTTTTTTAAAAATTGCTTTTTAATCCCACAGTGACCGAACTCTTACCATCGTCCGTCCGAAAGTACCTACTGTTTTTAAATTTCTGCCCTGTTTGTGTTTAGCTCTCATTTTCCTCTTACTGTATCCACATATATTATATACCGTTTTCTCACCATTAAATGGACGTTCTAAAGATACCATTATTTTCATCACATCGTATAATTTACTTAAGAATTAGGAGGAGAAAGGGGGGTGTGAGGATCCTGAGGACGAGCAACAGTCTACGGTGGGTGCCCGCTCAGTTCTCAAGGTTTCAGCTTGCTTGTACCATTACAAGGATGAATGCTCCATATGCAAATCAGTCTGCTCTCACCCAATGAGTGTGGCCAGTACTGACTACCAAGGACGTCATCCCTGCACGAGAGGTACAGCAACCCCTGACGATCGTTTCGGTCTCGTTAGGAGGGTATAGCTGACACCCCTCTAGGCACATCAAGCAAGGGGTCCATGTCTGGATGACCCTGTAAATATTTAGGCATTTCATTTGCAAACTTCATCAATCCTAAATTGTGCCTAAATAAAGATCCGCCTTCCTATTAATTTGTGAAGTGCCTGCCTTTTTCTTACTTAATATACACCGAATGTGCCTACATGAACTTGAGTTTACAGATAGATGAACATGCAGCCTAAAAATGATAATCCTCAGAAAGCACATCTACATTAATGGAAATTAGTTTATGATTAGCAGAAAAGCAAAGCATGATATAAATATATCTACTTTTATAAACCACAACAGGACTTCAGCACTCAAGGACTTTCAAATGGCATCAATATGCCCTAGTGCTATAAAATGATATTATACAACTGCTCAGCATAGTAGCGCTATTCAAACATCTTAGTGAGAATATCTGCTCCATATAGTTAAAATCAAAGTTTGTCAACTGCTGACCCTCAAAAGTAAGGCAACTGATCACATTCAGAGGTGGAGGTGGAGATAAATCAGGGACTACAAAGAGAACATTTGGATCTGAACCACTGACAGGATATACTCTGGAGGACTTGAGAAGGACTTATTTTGACAAATTGATACCTGTGGAATAATGTTTGAGAACTCAGGTAATTTTGTGGGAATTAGGTCTACCATGGTCCTTAGGCTAGAATCTAGTTCATATACTAGTACAGGGGTTAAAATTTCCACTCGCCCTCTTGCAATTTGCGAGTAGAATTTTGCAGGGGGCGAGTGAAAATTGGTCTGTAATCCCTTTCAGGTGCTAGTATCGACTCCATGCTGACACCAGCACTAACCAGGGCTTTTTACCTGCCGGCTAGTCATTGTCTGCTGGAGGAAGGATTCATATCCCTTCCTTCAGGCTTTGAAAATAAATACCGTGTCTGCCTCTGCCTCGTGCGGGTCCTCCATGTTGCTGTCACAACAGAGACCATGTGACATCTCATCTCTTTCTGTACTCCCTGGCAGTTGTACAGCGTGTCAGGCAGAGGCAGGTCACATGTCACAGAGTGCAATCTGGATGGAAGGCAAGAACAACAGGCAATGGTGCCTCCTCAAGGCAGCATGTTGGAAAGTGCCTGTGCAAGAAACCATCTCTACCTGAGGTATGATCACCTGACACCCCCCCCCTCGGAAGAAGGGGAAAATTACTTTATTTGCCAAACAAGAAACAGATTTTCTTAATATAAACCCCAGAAAAAAAATACTTTCTTATTGCCCTTTATTTTGTGTGATGTGTGCTGTTTAAATTGGCAGTGGGAGCCAGGAAGGAGTTAAATGTAAAAATGTGTGCAGCCCATTGTTTGCAATGTAGTGCTCCCTCACCTCAGCTGTGATTAGGTGATTGCCCTTAAACAGAAACTAGGCAGGAAATCACAGAGCTGTCTGGTCCACTGGCCCGTCTGTCACTGCTCCAAGAGGAGAGGACTTTCTGCCACTATCTGTAGAGCCACAAACTCCTCACATTCCCTGATCACAGCTGAGGTGAGAGGACACTGCAGGGGGGGGGGGCTCAGGGAGGAATGCATGGGAAGTAATCAGCTCCTCTAAATTTTGCAGTTAACTCCTTCCTGGCTCTCCTTGCCATTTTAAACAGTGCACAAATCACAAATGCATCCACACACTGACAGGGTTATTCAGAGAGCGGTGAAAAGCAGGAGAATGACTGGAGAAGTGAAAATTCTAGGTTAAAATAATATTTCTCTCACTTTCAGAATTGGCTATTTTGACCTAGAATTTTCAGTTCTCCAGTAATTCTCCTGCTTTTCACCACTCTCTGAATAACCCTGTGACTCTACAGTGGAGACACAGCCTCCTTAACACATCTGCTATACAGTCCTTCTTGGTCCCCAAATCAACCATACCCTCACAGAACCCACAAATTCATACAGCCCCCATATGTAACCACAGCCCCCATATATAAATGCAGCCCTCATGTCACACATTATTACACAGTATTACTGAGTTTTATTGGTGTGGAGCTCTGTGATAAGCATGGGTGTGTATTGTGGGAATAGTTTTGGGGGGGGGCAGCAGCATATCATCTTTGGACCCAGGCAACACAATGTCATGGTCTGTCCCTGGCTGTATACATTGGCTGCACGCTGCCCTGCACCCTCCATATATTAGTTCTGCCATAGAAAATAATGTAACACCGGCATCGCTAGCCTGCATCACACGTTCAGCGCAAGGGTTTACAGGGCATAGAATGGTCTCATTCCACACCCCCTGCACCTCACCACACACACACAGGCAGGCGCAGGAGCCCTTGCACTGCCTTACATCCAGGGCTGAGTGATGCAGAGAGCCCTGGACCATATGAAAAGCCCTGCAGGGCTATCTGTAATGTTTAAATGATCACCATCCGTTCTGGATGTATCGGCAGAAAAATGCGCAAAATGGCGCTGTATCGGCAGAATGTGTCCTAAAATCGATAGATATATTGCACTAAAGAATACACCTCCATTTACAATTATATTAATATTTCTTTTATAAAACCCAAATATAGCAATTATTTTATTTAAGGATTAATGAATCAGTAAATATCACGTATACATCTAGATTGCCAACTAGGATAACCTCCCAGATTTTCATATTTAGTCGATCATTACGTTAAAGATTTATTCCCCCATTTTTTACCAATCGGTTTCCACTAAAAAGATATATCTTCATTTGGGAGTATGACTTTCTCATTTGAGATTAGTTACAGTACACCAATGTATATATTAACTGCATTCCATTGTTTTCCCATGACGTCTGGGAGTATATGTTTACGAACGGAATAGTGAGCGGTGGTGCCGCTGGAACGCACTGTGAAATGCGGAAGTTGCGATTGCGCCTACGCAAAATGGCGCCGTATCGGCAGAATGTGGAGAACTTCCAAAGAGAGGCACAGAACGCACGCCACCCACAGATTGACGACATGTGGGATCATTTACACTTTGATTTGTGAGACTATAACATGATGCTTGGAAGTTCTAATCAGATGATACCAGCTGATGAAGCCGTAACTAGCGGCGAAACGCGTCCTGGACTTTTATTTCCTTTTTTTAACATTGTTAATTTTAATAAACCTTTTATAAGAACGAGTTCCAGCATCCCATCTGGTTTTTCTTGGATTTGACCACACAAAATCCATAGGCGTATATCCTGAGCTTGAATAAGCTCCAGCAAATGTGAGTTGTCACTCCGTTAGGAGTTTATTAATTTGAGCTCGTTGCAATTCAGATACGCACAGAGATTTTTTCTGCTTCACTTTATATTTCCCTCATCGAGAGAACTGTGAAGAACCGCAGACTAAAAGGAGTGGGTTACCTGAGAACATCTTCAGAAAAACAACCCATAGGCGATTACCCACTCAGAGCCAGTGTTGGGGCTCTTGACTTGTGAGTGAACATCTCTCCATCACATTCATTTTATACATCCTGTGTGAGACATACTGCACCAATGTAGTATTGTGTTTTTCTTCTCTTCCCTTACATTGTACCTATACGGAGGAAACCACTACAAGAACTGCCCATACATCCCTTGCGTTTTATTTCGCGCTGACCAGATACGTATTTAACTTTAGTGTTTTGGCTCCAGAACATGCCCATAAAGATTCAACACTTCCGACATGATAACTGAAAGTGCTAAAACCGTTGGATCAGCTTGGAATTCTGTGTCTTACTTCAAGGAAAAACAGAGCTCAGGCTGTATAAATAACAAAAATATTTTACCAGGAAGGGTACATTAGGATTTCTCTCGTTTTCAAGTATGTCCTGGATTTAGTAGATTAGAAAATTTTGGGCAGAAGATTTTTCATTGCATGGCTACTGAACCTGTCCCTGACATTGCTTTTTTTTTTAAAAAAAATCACTTGTTATTGAAGGGATTGAGCAGGTTGGGTTACTCCATTATTTTCCAGGGTTCTTACTGGTGATGTCAAGTTAAAATGGGAGAAACAGCAATAGGTTTGCCAGTGATATACTTTCCTTGCAGCACCACCCAGGGGGCGAGTTATGCAATGTATTAATCTACAAAACACATAAATACTGCTTGCCCTTTTGGTCAAGACCAATAAACTGGCATAAGCCACTTGGAGCAAACAATATTGTTTATCACGAAGAACTCCCAAGAGTGCTACTATGCAAGAGGAGATCTATAGAACAAAACACGTGGTTTTTGCACTTTAAACTGTTGAAGGAATTAGCTGCTCCAGGGCATACTCCAGCTTCAATATGCATATTCCATCTTCAACTAATAAAAGGTCACATGGCTGCTTTCTATAGCTCTGAATAAGATTTCTATGCTTTGAGTGGGGTTTTGGCCCATTGCGGGGCAAACTGCTCCAATTTTCTCAGGTCTGATAGATGCCTCTTCCCAGCTGCGAGTGTCAGCTTTTTCCATGAATGGTCAAAGGGATTCAGACCTGGACTTCTAAGAAGTCAAATTCTGAATGGTCCAATGTTTTCTTCTCCTCCATTCTCGGGTGCTTTTTGAGATCTGTTTATTGTCATCCTGTTGTAGGACATGTGACCTGTGACGGAGACACAGCTTTCGGACACTGGGAAGCAAGTTTTGTTCCAGAATGTCTTCATTGTCTCTTTTCAAGGGGTATTGGGTGCTTCGAATCTGCAAGACCAGAGGCAGCAAAGCAACTCCCAAAACATCAATGAGCCTTCTCAATGTTTGGTGCTACGTGTCATGACAACTACGTGTGCCACAGCGAAAGATGCAGAGTTAAGCAACTCACTGTCTATCCTAGACCCAGATAATGACTACGCGGACAATAATCCCCCGCGCGCTCACCTAACCGTCCCCAACAGCACCTCCGGTCGCGACAAGCCCATAGAGCAGGATGAAGTGGTCCCAGGATTGCAATGCTGTACCAGTCTTCTCTCGACCCAGGGTAGAGACTACGATTCCCACAATCCCTGCAGCCACTTTCTTACTCTATTTGTTACGCTGCCACCAGTTTTCATGAACACTACGCACGCTGCCGGCGTGAGACGCAGGGTTAAGCAACTCCCTGTCAACTCTAGACAGAGATAATGACTACACGGACAACAATCCCCCACACGCTTACCCAACCACCCCAGCGACCACAACTCACAGTTTAGTAGATACTCGAGCTTAAATCAACCAGCAATAATCCAGTCTCTTCAGTTAGCGTGTATCGAATCAGCCAGAAGGAGAACTTAAGTTGTATTTATTAGGATAACCAAAAATTCTCAGTGCGTTTGTTACAGAAAAAATGTGTTTGATAAATCACTTCTTACACACAAACAGCAAGAAAATAAAATGAGCAAACCACAGACCCTACTCACATGTCAGCAAGCTAGCATCGGTGACTCCTAGGGCTGGAGATTGAAGCATGGACAGACCATCACACTCACAGCGTGAACCCCCTCTGATCAGCCAGAGCCACATGGCGTGCTCCAGAATATATAGGTTTGCCTTGTCCCTCCCAGGACAGCCTCCTATCTGGAAGAGCCTGGCACTACATTTCCCAGACTACCCCCTCCTGAGCACACTCGGTGCGCTCCTTCGTTAAATCGAATTGCCCAAAGATAATCATCTCCAAAGACCCCCCTCTAGGGATCAAAGGATGGGATTACTTCTTTGAACAGCATGGCCCCCTGCAGCTTGGTGCAACGCCGTCTGTAGCAAGGACTCCAAGGTGTGAATAGAGGAACAGGACTTTCCAGTTCACCAAATGGGTTATTGCTTTTATACACACCTTTCGATGGCTTCACAGAGAAAACGGTCACTGACCTGCTAATTGTTTCCTTTGAACAGGCTAGAAACTTCGGCATTGATTCACTAGGCAGCTGGGCACTTCCCAGATATGATTATGTAGAGGAGATATGTATGTACAGGTACAGTCAGGTCCAGAAATATTGGGACAGACACAATTCTAACATCTTTGGCTCTATACACCACCACAATGGAGTTGGACTGAAACACAATGTGCTTTAACTGCAGACTGTCAGCTTTAATTTGAGGGTATGTACATCCAACTCAGGTGAGCGGTGTAGGACTTACAGCAGTTTGCAGATGTGCCTCCCACTTGTTAATATGTCCCAATATTTCTGGACCTGACTGTATATAGATACATAGACACAGGTAGATATGTCTATACCTATCACGATAGAGATACAGATCCAATCTGTCACACTAGGGATGTTTTTCTTCTCTAAACAAGGAGTTGTTGCAATTCGCCAAAAAGCTCTACTTTTATTTAATCTGTCCATAGGACATGCTCCCAGAAGAACTGTGGTTCGTCAACATGCATTTTGGCCAACACCAATCAGGATGTTTTTGTGCGTCCCTTAGAGAAGCACAATTATTTAACTATAATCCAGGGGTACCAATACTTCCAGCCACATTTTTATATATAAATGGTCTTGACCAAAAGACAAAAGAAGTTTGGGGGTCCTTAAAGACAACTTGATAAAGTAGCCTTTAGGGGAGCAGTCACATGGTATAGATACAGAGAAGTCAGTTTTTTTAAAAAAATACATTATTATAGAGTAATAATGAAGTGGAAATAGGCTGGAGGATGGCCGCCATTATAAACCAGGCGACCATCTTGTTCAGAATATTGGTTCACTTGAAAATAACTAGGCAGGTTTTTAGCTGAAACTAGAATGAAGTGTACGTAGAAATTTAGGAATGTGTTAGATTAGCAGAAAAAATTATTAGAATCTGAGAAGGTCCAGGCTGTGCTTGGCACGGAGGAGAGAAAGAGAAGTAGATACACCAAGGTCGTTGAGGCCCGCAGAAAGACAAAGGAGTATAGAGATCAGACCAGGTGTTAGCTGTAACAAATGATTGAAGACGCTAGGGAAAGGGGTGCAGCCCGGAATAGTAGGAGCAACTAATCATGATTTACTGAAACTAACACAAAGTTTGACAATTTACGGCCAATTAATGGAATGTCTTTGTATTAGCCAAAGGGAGGTATTAACCCACGTGGGGTGGAATAGTGTCACCGGGAGGTGGGCTAATTGGGATGTACCCAATTATGTATTTGGGGTATAAAACCTCATGACGCTGTGTAATCGATGCTCAGTCTTTGCGATTCAATCCTGTCTGAGCATTCTGTGACGTCACAATAAAGTTTGCCTTTCATGAAGAGACTCGTGTCCAGACAATCCTTGCTCGTGTCCGGTCCGGCCTCGTCCCGAGTGAACCAAGTGGATTCCGGTAACATTTCTGGGGGCTCGATAGCCGGGATTCGGGCCCTTGCCGGCACGGCAACGACTGCTGGACACTGTAGCGGTTGACTGCAGGTGTGAGTGATCCCGCTGGTTGGGCGTCCGTTGAAGGTGAGCTGACATCTGCAGGCGCCAAGCAGGATTTCCTGTACAGTGGACCTCGTCTCGTCCCAAACGGACCCCCGGTCCAGGAAGCTGGGACACCCCTGAGTCCGAGGAAACAGTGAACAGCGCGGCGATAGGTAAAGTGTCTTCTATGTTTGTATGTCTAATGGAAATACCGGTATAATGGGAAACATCCGGCCATAGTCGGATAAGGAGACCCGTGGCCACGGTCTCGTTGGCATACCGAACCCGCCACCGAAAGCACAGGGCCAGAGTGGCTAGCGCGTGTCTGGACCCGGGGGATCGGATGCTAACTATTGATTGATTGATTGTATTGGGTCCTGAATTTGAGGGAGAGGGGAGCCGCGTGGAGTTGCGTAGTCGTAGTCAGTGTTTGTAAATAGAGCTTACCACGTGGACAAAGGAAAGGCGGAGAGATTTCTGTGACCGGGCTTAGAGCCCTGAGTCAGTGCTAGTGTGTACGTCGTGTAGTGAAGAGGGCTCATTGGGGCCAACGGTAGCTGCAGAGATAGTGGTGCCGGGTGGGTAGAATTACTCATAGGCAAATTGGAATTGCAGACGGAAGTGTAGTTATAGAACGGGGTGCACATAGTCTCACAAGCAGTCAAGAGTTAGAGTTCAACTAATTGGGTATAAGGAGCCAAAAGGAGGGACGGTGTGCCCTCAGCTAGTAGAAAGAGTAGAATTGTTTATGTATTGTTTTGTGCTGAAAGTATCTGGTACAGTATGGGTTGTGAATGATTGCTGAGACTGCTGTGAGTGATCGAGCGCCTACTCACCTCGCAAGAAAGCAAACTTGAGAGTGGACTCCCAAGGTACGTTTCCGGCTCAGGCGACTGCAGTCCGGCTACTGACGGAGGAAGCGGGTCAGACACATATGAATTGTTGACTGAAGTACCAGACAGTAAATTCCAAGTTTTCTTGTTAGAAAGTAATATTTGTATTGTAAAAAGGTTACTGTTTTTAAGAGTAACAATGGGTAACGGGTCATCCAAGCCCAAAAAGGTAAAGAAGGGTGAGACACCCTTATAGTATTAGGTGCGAAATTTTGAAGTACTATATACAACCCATGATTATGGTGTAAAATTAACTAGAGAGAAATTAACAGGAATGTGTACAATGGTGTGGCCACTGCTAGTTCCAGACTGGCCAGAGCAGGGGTCAATGGACCCGGTGCTAATACAGAAAGTGCATTCCCAAGTAACCGGGAAATGCGGACATCCTGAGCAGTACCCATATATAGATATATGGAAGTATTGTGTAAAGGATAAAAGTCATTTTATAATGATGGCGGGACATAACAAGAAGCAGGTACCCCCAAATAGAGAAAATAATAAAAAGAAAAGACCGGTGTTGGTAGAACAACCGGAGGAGATTGATTCCCTGCCCCCGCCCTATCCATCATATTATGGGGCAGCTAGAGAAGCTTTGCGTGCCGCGGTTGCGCAGGCGGAGGGAGGTGTGGGGACATTAGACATCCCTCTCCTGTATGTTGAATTAGCCAGGTCTCTCTGCTCTATAGCCTTCATTTACATATCACTAGACCCTTTGGTTAATTACAATATCCCCTTCCCTTGGGAAGACACACCTACTCCATTATATACACATGAACTCTCTGCAGTTCACTCTCTCTCTCTTCCTGTCCTGTGGACTGTGTCACAGTCTCCCTGCTCTCCTGGTTGATAAGTATACACACTGTGGGCTGCTGTCCCTCTAGGCCTATTTGTTATTGTTCATATTGGCTATTTTGTAAATCTTGTACATATGTGTTATACTGTATGTGATTTAGTGTGCTGTGTGTAATTCCTAATAAATGCTTAATATAGTGGACGAACCTGTCTTGTGCAATATATATATTTGTGTTGGATGAGTGGTACACCAACACCTATATTTTCTTTTTTTTTTTTTTTATATTTCAAAGTTTTTATTTTGAAAAAGAGTCAGCTTAACAACATACAAAGCATAGAATGGCCTCGCAGGGCCATGAAATGTCATCAGAATAAACACATCAGTAGAAAACAAAGAAGTCATCTAAGGGAAATCACATATTAGCAAACATCCCCTAAGAGGGGGTCTCATCGAAAGATCAACTGCGAAATAAGAGGTAATCAGAGTCACAAACGTGTCTACAGGTAGTAACAAATGGGGTGTCTCTGTAAAGTAGAAAATAAAATCGCCACATATCAGCATAGTCATCCCCAATTGGGGGTCTCATCCAAAAATAGGTATAGGAAAACAAAAACAAAAAAGCGGCCTCGCAGGGCCAGAACATGTCATCTAGTAGGCAACACCTAAAAATAAAAAAGAATGGAGAAGGGGAGAAAAATGGGGGAGGGGGAAGAATGGCAAAGGCCATATCGGTGCCGCCCCTGGCACATACCCGGCTGGCCGAAATAGACCACGGGAAAAGGCCACGGTGGTAATTGGCACCAGGCCCGGGCATCTAGGGCAAAGCCGGGCTCCAGGCCACAGCTTAGCATCTGAGACTACCCAGTGTAGCCATATAAAGAAGAAAAAAAAAAGGGGGGGGGGCTTTAGTAAAATCGGGTCATATGGGAGAAAAAAGGGCATGGGGGTGTAAAACCTGCTAATGGGGGGGGTCTCATCAGAAGAAAATAACAATTACGACAGATATAACTGGCCTGGCATCCAAAACTCGGTGGGGGAGTCGATCCGTCCGGAGTCCATCACAGTTCTCAGCCCGTGTCACGGAACCGCAGTGGCCAGATTCCAAGCCCAGAATCAACTAGGGAGCCCAAAGCCCTACCAGGCCTGGTGTCGGCATGCAGCCGCCTCAATTTTAGCAGCTCTCGGCTGGGCCCGTCATGCCTCTCCGCATACATTGCAAGTGCAATAGTGCAAGGCCCAGGTAGGCTCTTCAGCCCACAGGCCGGCAGCTCCCCGAGGATCTGTCGCAGCTCCATCACAGTGGGAATATCAGCGAACCGTGCAGGGTCTTCTGCCACTCCGTCAGGCTCCCCCTGCCGCCGCATCTCGTCCTCTTCATTCTCCCGCACAATGTCGTCTGTCTGTCTGCCCGTTTCATTGAGCTGCTGCACCTCACCATCACCTGGTTCCTCTGCCACGGGGATGTCTTCTCTGTGATCGGCAGAGGGCCTGTCCTCCCGTGCAGCTTCATCCAAAGTTTCCAGCCGCCGGCCACTCCACAGTACCGCCGTCAGCCGGTGCCAGTCGCTGCGCGTGAGCGGGCGCTCATCATCTTCTTCCCCGATCATTGACTCCAGGCAGGCCTCAAGCTCCTCCAATACCTCTCCCATGCATCTGGTGGGGGAAGGGCGAGCCAGCCGCCGCCGGTCCGCACTCACCCCCGCAATCTCCGCTATGGGGACAGCCTCAGCAGCCGGAGGTCGGGGGCCCTCCATCCCCCCGGCTCGCCGCAGCTGCGTACCCAGGATATAGGCTGAGAGTGTATCAGGCTGCACTCGAGTCGGAGCCTAGGTCCTAAAATGGCCGACGACAGCACGTGCCCGGCAGGGAACAGGGACCCGAAACAGCACTTCTCTGGTCCGGAGGGGGGACTAAACGGTCTCCGGACAGCGCAGATCCGGTGACCAGCAATGGGGGTACCTCAGATTAGGAAAATGTCTCGGTAACAGTCAGCAGGAGGTCCCCAAAAGTGGCAGACGTGTGGAGCTCCACCAGGACACGTCTGCCTCCGTTGGTAGCCGGCCACGCCCCCAACACCTATATTTTCAAGCGCTCAGCGACCATTTACCACATTTTGGCGACCACGAAGGGACGAAAAATCCACTTAAGCATTTTGGAATTCATACAGTGTTGGCTAAATCTTAACACATATAGTATTGTTGGCTCCAGATTTGTCTGAAGGCCTAAGATATTTAAGGAGGCTTCTGCCTTCCATTTTAGTTGATCTTTTTGTTGTGCATTTTAATTCGTGTAATAGTCTGCAATGTTCTGTATTGTTGATCTTTAAATACAGATGTTGCTAATTTTTGGGCCTTGTAAACAAAGCACATGGTAAAACTGGTCTGACCAGTTTCTATAGGTTTTGGAAGGGGTAGGTGAGTGATTTGATATGCAGTTTCTGCAGTTCCTAATACAGGGTTATTATTTAGTTCATTTGCAAACTAATTACTGGGCCATTTTTGCATATGATTTTTTTTTCTCTTTGTTGCTAGAATAGCATTTCCTTTGTCTTTTTGCCATTTTTAGGGCTTACAGGATTTACTTTTATTAAAAGTAGTTTAAATATATTTGAATTGTTTACTGCTGAATGAGGTTGTGGGTGGTAGATTACCTCCTTTAGTGTTGAGAGGCTAGATAGCTTGTTTTGGTATATATTTATTGATTTTTTTTTTCTTTCTCTATTGGATCTACCACTGTTGGTTATTTGTTAGTTTCTTTCCATTATACTTGATTAGAGTGTGAGATCTATCAAGCGATATTACAATAGAGCATTGTGTTTAAACCGGCTTTTAGTTTGTTTGTTTTACGCTTATCAGAATGCCTCCCCCAAGTGACAAATACTTTTCAAGTGCTGCTTGTGCTTACTTCAGAAAATATATTGAAAAACATGGTGGCCCATATGAGTTACCTAAACCAGAGTACTGAATGTGATTATCTGGATTATGGTTTTATGAATGTAATTACACAAATCGTTTCCAGCAAAAAATGTAATTCCAATAAAAGAAAGAGTTTGGTCATTCAGTCATTGATTTCAGCAATTAAGGGTTTGTCAGATTTGGTAGTGGATTTAAAGACAGACAACAATGCGCTGAAGAGCAAAATAGAGTAGGCCTTAGACAAAAGAGATTGCTTTAAGATAGCAGCTTTAAGTACATCCAGCACCATTGAACAACTAGAAAAACAGGTAAAGGAACTGGAGGAGCAGAGAGCTGCATATGGGGACAAAATCATAGAACTACAGGATATGGTGATGTATAAAAATAAAATTAAAAAGGTTACACACATGCCCACTTCATCCACCTATGTAGATATATCCATGCCACAAAATCAGGAATCGGTTCAAACATTGAACCAGAGAGCTAAGGATTCTTTCTGTCTCCCTGTTGCAGATATTATTCGTGCTCCACAGGCGCCAGTAATTATAACAGAGACGTTTAATGAAACAAACAGTCCCACAGGGGTTTATAAGCAAACACAGCCAATGTCAATGACAGATAAGGAACTTTTTAAAAAATGGTGGGGTTCCATGCCAGTTACTAATTTTAACAATTTCACTCATTGGCTCCAGAGAGGGGCAGAAAGGGCTAGAAAAGAGAGACTTGATATGGAGGAATGGACAGAGGTATTGGAAGATGCTTTGGGCCCTGTGAAAAAGCAAGTTGTGGGGGTTTAACACTAGTGTATCAAGTCAGGCGGGTCAAATTGCAGCAACTAACTTCTACCTTCTAAGTTTTGAAAAAGAAATGTATAATATTACTATGAGGCCAACTGATGGGCCTCGGGAGGTGGCTCAACGTATACGGTTTTGGCATTCTCTGTGCCGACCACAGTAGCCAATGCCGCATGGTTCACCACAGCATATAACTAGAGTGCTGGAAGCCCTTCCCAATGAGTGCCAAGACTTTGTTAAGCTGTTTGAACCGATGCCTTCAAACTTAGAATTGGTGCTATACAGAGCAGAAAAATGGTGGTTTGATCGTTATGGAGACAGGCCATTTGTTGTTTCTGCAGTGAGGACGATTATGGAACAGAAGAAAATTGGAGAGCGAGTAGTGGAAAACAACATAATAGAAAGCAACATAGATGGAGAGATAATGATAGAGAACCTGGGGTGGAGACAATAAGTCAAGGGGGAGAAGTGACAATAATTGGAGAAGAAATGAGAATAATAATGGATATCTGGACAATAATTTGAGATGGAAAGAATGGGGAGATCACTGGATGACCCACAGATCAGAGAGCAAACAGACAAATAATAGACGGTGGGACAGTGATAACTGGAGAATAGAAAAGACAGAATATTGGGAATTCGAGACAGACTCTGAAAGAATGCAGAATGAGCTCAAAGAATTGAGGGAGCTTGTAGAATCAGGAAAGGAGGAAAGAAAACAGGACATGTAAGTCCCTTCTGTTCTCCTCGATCATTGTAAATAAGACTTAGGTTTGGGGACATTCTTGGCTCTGATTTAATTATGTTAACTTATTAGCAGAAAATAAATTGAGTTTTTGTTTCTTATTGTTGAATCTGTAAATGATCATGTTTGTTGTTTTTTTTTTAGATAAAGAATGAAGAGCTGAGAGAGATTTGAGTTCCTTGCACCCCTACCCTAATAATAATCTTGCAATTTTTCCAGGATACCAGGACCAGCTATTGCTGAATGACAGATCCCATAAGATTTTTTCGTTTTTATCACATAGTGGGGAGAGCAACAAGTCCCTGTGACTAAAATTAGTTTATATAGAATAATGGAAAGAACATAGCGGAGTCAATTTTTTTTTTATTATTATTTTCCTCTCCTTTTGCATTTTTTTAAAAAAAAAATTATGTGCCCACATACACCATATAAACCTATTCTAGAGAAAAAATAAAAGTAAAATACTTGTCCAGAAGTGGGGTACACAAATTGTGGTGGTTACAGTTGTATTTTCCATCTTTAATTATGTTTCCATTATGCAGAACTGGTTGCATAATAAACTACAAATGTTGAATAAGTGTGTGAGATTTTAGCTAAAGATAGTATTAAGTCACAGATGTGATTGACTTGGCGGGACAGAAGTGTTATTTAATTTATTTTACGGATAGTGTCTCTTATGGGTATTTTGTACATTTGGGGATAAAAATGGGAAATATTGGATTTCACATGGGCCAATGGCTTGGTGTTAAAAGTTTCTATTTCTTTAACATTCTTTTTTTTATTCTATTTTTTTAAATAATTAAACAGCGGCATAATTCTTTTCCGTTCTTCTACTGGTATTACATGCATTCGGTGATAATTGGGCATGGGAAAATTGGACATTTGTTTTTTTCACATATTGGTATTATACAATTGTTAACACTCGCAGAAGAAATTTTATCATTTTGAAAGAACAATCACTGGTGTATCTTGGCCTAGGCCAACAAGGCCCAGGCCTAGGGCGGCACTTTCCAGGGGGCAGCGGCCCGCTGGGTGGCCCCACCCCTAAAAAAAAAAAATAATAATTTTTTTTTTTTTTTTTACTTTTGAAAACTATTTTACCAGGAAGGAAACATTGAGATGTCACTAATTTTCAAGTATGTCCTGGGTAGGCAAGGCCTAGGCTTTCACTTTCCAGGGGGCAACAAAAAACCTCACCACTAATTGGGTTACTCACAGAGCACCGAAATGACGCCAACATTTTGGTGTTCTGTAGTTCCCTGCACTTCGGGGAATAAAATTTCCCCACCCTGCAGTGAATTCACCATTCACTGCAGGGTCCCTAAAGTGCATGGAGTCGGCCACTGTATGCTGCCACCGCAAACCCATGGCCTGCTGTTTTCAAAAGAACTACTGAACGAAAATGTCTGGAATTTACATATAAGATCCTATGATTGATAATAAAAAGTTCTGTTACAGAAAAAGAAGAACCGCTATTAAAAAAAAGGGGGGGAATTTAGCCCAAAAAATTCTGAAAAATCACTAAAAAGGTACAAAAAAAAAATCAATAAATAAATAAAGACTTTTTACTGCAGATTAAAATAATAAATGGTTTATTAGATATTGCATAAAAAACGGGAATATTTTTAACATTGAAACCTATGGGGTTCTCCTGAATAAACCTGCTGATTGAAACCACCGAACATCAGGGCATTTCACTGACATTTCTCTGCTGTTTGGTGTTCTCTGAATAGATTAACCATTACTTCTCTATGGGGATTTGCACTGCCTTCAAACAGCACCGTACTTGCTGGCAGTTCGCCAAACTTGTGTGTGAGCATATCACCAGAGCAGTGGTGTACTTAGAGGAGTGGCGGAGGACGGGCCGCCCCAGGTACCAGTGATTATTGGGGTGTCATTAGGGGGTACTAGGAGGTGCCACTGTCACTGTGTGTCAGCTTTGAGCTGTGTTCTCAAACAACGAGCAGCGGAGCATGGTGTTTGCACACGGAATAAAATCGAATAGAATAAAAATCCCCCTCTCCTCCCTCCATAGCTCCTCCCCTGCCCCGCAGCAGCTCTAGGAGAGTGGGATGTGATTTGTGTCCAGAGAGAGATGACCGTAAACGGCAGGTAAAGGGCGGGGGTATCAGCAGAATATGAAGCCCTGTCTGCTTACTGCTGTTTAAAGTGGACCTTTCCTTAACCAGCACTGCAGTGATAGAAATTTGTCATTGAGCTGCCTGGCTCCTGGTGAGGCTGCTTGCGTGCAGGTCACACTCGGTCCGGCCAGTCAGGTGGTACTGAGTCTCAGTACCACCTGACTGGCTTAACCACGTGACACGCATGCACGCAGCTGCCCGCCCTTTTGTTAACATGGACTGTCACTGTATTCTGGACTGAACACCCACCGGGAAGGGAATCAAAGCCACGGTGCACCCTCTGGCAGTGGCACCCCACTGCTGACAAGATGGCTCCACGCACAGGCACAGCCGTGATCCTAACGTGGCCTGGAGGGACCTCCTGCTGAGTCTGTACACAGTCCCTGCTGACTCTTCACACAGCCCTACCGCGGACAGAGGCTGGTAAATGTAGAATAAATAATTGCTGTGTGCTCATATACACTCGGTTTGCTGGGAGTTTTATTGCAGTGGATTCTGATACCCTGACACACACCACACATTGCATTGCTGGGAGTTTTATTGCAGTGGATTCTGATGCACTCATACACACCGCACATTGCATTGCTGGGAGTTTTATTGCTGTGGATTCTGATATGCTGACACACACCAAACATTGCATTGCTGGGAGTTTTATTGCTGTGGGTTCTGTGATACACACTGCATAGTACTGTGAGTTTTATTGCCCTGGAGCTCTGGGATACACTCATACACACTGCACATTACTGTGAGTTTTATTGCTGTACAGCTCTGTGATACATTCATATGCAGTGCACGTTTCTGTGGATTTTATTGTTCAACCAATTAGAGAGGCTGTGTTCCAGTATACTTGACATGCGTGGCTGTTCTTTGTAAAAATGCTTGAATTTAAACATTTCATAATTTTATTTCTCAATAGATACATTTGAAATGGTATACAAAATATACAAGTAGGCACTTGGTATCCACTTTTAATATGAAGAGAGGAAAAGGCGGAGCTTAAAGAGGAAGGGTGGGGATTAACCAGGAAGAGGTGTGCCCTTGACAGGAGGGGGTGCCTCAAATTTAAATTAGGGGGTGCACGAGTTTAGTCAGGCCTAGGGCAGCACAAAACCTAAATACACCACTGAGAACAATGCAATGATATACTGAGAATGGGAATATTGGATTTTAAACGGGACAATAACTTTGGTTTTAAATGGTAATTTCTTTAACTTTTTTAACAATATTATGAGTAAATTGGTAGTAGGAAAAATTTTGACTTAGTGGGTAATTTGTTTCATTTTTTTTTTTTTTTTTTTTTTAGGTAAAAAATAAATATAAGTTACTATGGATGGAAAGATTTCTCATTTTTATACAATTTTAATAAATTTTACACATGGGACAATGTGTTAGGGTTTTTAAAGGTTTGCAATTATTTTATTTTTTTCCCATAACCTGCAAATGTGCCTTTTTAAAGATGGGTTGTTTTTTTCCTTTTTAAAGGATATTTACTGGATGAAAAATTGCAAGTTATTTTTACAACTATGGTATACACATAATGGAGACCATGCAGGAGAGACTGAAGAACTCTAGTCTCTTTATATTGCAGGAATTATATATATATATATATATATATATATTACTAAGGTTATGAATGAAATGTGTGGCTATGGGCAAAAGACCCTATGGTAATGTGTTCAATCCTCTATAAGGAGTGAGGTGAGTGTTGAGATTGTATAATTAGTCTCTTCCACAGCTGAAACATACAGTTGTGTTCAAAATTATTCAACCCCCAATGCTGTAAAGGGTTTTAGGGAATTTAGTGTACATTTGTAATTGTATTCAGAATCAAATCCTACAAGGACTTTTTAAAGAACCATATGCAACTAAAATGACATCAATTGGTTTTGTAATACAGTAGTAAATGTTTCTTTTGTGAATTCTTCATTGACACAATTATTCAACCCCTTAAAGACTACCACTCTGAAGAACAGAGGTTCATTCAAGTGTTTTCAATCAGGTATTGAAAACACCTGTGGATGTCACAGAGCAGCAATAAAGCATAATAAGCACCAATTAGGCAGCTTTAAAATGACTGATACTCAGCTCCTTCTAGGCATTTACTGGTGTGGTTACAAACATGGTGAAGTCAAGAGAATGGTCCAGGAAGACAAAAGAGGTGATTACTCTTCACAGGAAGGGCAATGGCTATAAGAAGATTGCAAAGATGTTAAACATACCAAGAGAGACCATAGGAAGCATCATTCGCAAATTCAAGGCAAAGGGCACTGTTGAAACGCTACCTGGTCGTGGCAGAAAGAAGATGCTGACTTCGACTGCTGTGCGCTACCTGAAGCGTAGTGGAGAAAAGTCCCCGTGTGACTGCTGAGGAACTGAGAAAAGATTTGTCAGATGTGGGTACTGAAGTTTCAGCTCAGACAATACGGCGCACACTGCGTAATGAAGGACTCCATGCCAGAACTACCAGGCGCACCCCCTTGCTGTCTCCAAAGAATAAGAAGAGTCGACTGCAGTATTCCAAAAGTCATGTGGACAAACCACAGAAGTTTTGGGATAGTGTTCTGTGGACTGATGAAACAAAATTAGAACTGTTTGGGCCCATGGATCAACGCTATGTTTGGAGGAGGAAGAACAAGGCCTATGAAGAAAAGAACACCATGCCTACTGTGAAGCATGGCGGGGGTGCAATCATGCTTTGGGGCTGTTTTGGTTCTGCAGGTACAGGGAAGCTTCAGCGTGTGCAAGGTACCATGAATTCTCTTCAGTACCAGGAGATATTGGATGACAATGTGATGCAATCCGTCACAAACCTGAGGCTTGGGAGACGTTGGACCTTTCAACAGGACAATGATCCCAAGCATACCTCCAAGTCCACTAGAGCATGGTTGCAGATTAAAGGCTGGAACATTTTGGAGTGGCCATCGTAGTCACCTGACTTAAATCCGATTGAGAACCTCTGGTGGGACTTAAAGAAAGCAGTTGCAGTGCGCAAGCCTAAGAATGTGACTGAACTGGAGGCTTTTGCCCATGACGAATGGGCGAAGATACCCGTAGATCGCTGCAAGACACTTGTGTCAAGCTATGCTTCACGTTTAAAAGCTGTTATAACTGTAAAAGGATGTTGTACTAAGTACTAAGATTGAATGTCACTTGGGGGTTGAATAAAACTGATAATGATATGAGCACAGAAAAGACATTTGTGGTTATTTCATTATAAATGTTATGTTATATTTGTCTGACCTACACGTGCCTCTTTGATTTAATTGTAAGCAAGATGACTGAATGATCAAAATCAATGTCAAACTGGCCAAAACACTCAATTTCAGTGGGGGTTGAATAATTTTGAACACAACTGTAGATCAGACACCACAACTAAACAGATGCTTGAAAGAAGATTTGCTGTTTTAAGATGACAGTGAAGATGCAATGACCTGCCAGGAGGCAATGACCTGCAAGAAGACATTGACCTGCCAACGCTGGTGTTTCAGGTGCTTATATTGTAATGGACTGAGTGAACAGAGGTGGGTGCATCTAAAGAATTAAGTGCACACCACAACTTTGCATACATGGACTTTACCAGTGAGTACACACCCTTTTGCACAATTCTCAAGTTCTGTGAAGACCAGTCAAGTTGACGTCACATAAATTCCAGGACTTATGAGAGAATGCAAGCCAATGCTCCTGGCTCCCAGGTTGTAAA
Organism: Leptobrachium leishanense; assembly: GCA_009667805.1. Classification (NCBI taxonomy): domain Eukaryota; kingdom Metazoa; phylum Chordata; class Amphibia; order Anura; family Megophryidae; genus Leptobrachium; species Leptobrachium leishanense. The sequence goes on along the minus strand of CM019064.1, from coordinate 284,262,902 downwards.
AGCAGCAGAAACGGGGGTTAGCAAAGGCAAACTGCAACTCCTAAAACCCCAATGAACTCATTCTTTGATTCTCACTGGAGAATAAATCAATTAATTTTCAGGACATTTGAACATATCCAGCTCTAGGAACAAGCCGCAGTTTCGGTGATTCCACAGGTGTCTGACTCTATGAACTTAGTTGTGTCCAGATTCTATGACAATTTTAACTTCACCTCACATGAGCACATTATGATTGGGTATATTTATGGTTTTACATGAGAAATAATATTTAAAGGGGTGGAACGTGGATTTATTCTTTCCACGTGTAAATGTCTCACCCCTTGTGTCTCGTCAGATAGAGATATATATATATATATCTCTATCTCTATTTTTTTTGATGAGGTGTTGGAATCCGTTCAACAAAGAATAAGAAAAAGTGGGGGAATGTGGGGACATTAGACATCCCTCTCCTGTATGTTGAATTAGCCAGGTCTCTCTGCTCTATAGCCTTCATTTACATATCACTAGACCCTTTGGTTAATTACAATATCCCCTTCCCTTGGGAAGACACACCTACTCCATTATATACACATGAACTCTCTGCAGTTCACTCTCTCTTCCTGTCCTGTGGACTGTGTCACAGTCTCCCTGCTCTCCTGGTTGATAAGTATACACACTGTGGGCTGCTGGCCCTCTAGGCCTATTTGTTATTGTTCATATTGGCTACTTTGTAAATCTTGTACATATGTGTTATACTGTATGTGGTTTAGTGTGCTGTGTGTAATTCCTAATAAATGCTTAATATAGTGGACGAACCTGTCTTGTGCAATATATATATTTGTGTTGGATGAGTGGTACACCAACACCTATATTTTCAAGCGCTCAGCGACCATTTACCACAGGAGGGAGGCGGGCGGCCGAATTGCAGAAGAAGATGAGGGGGCAGTGGGTGGAAGAGACAGAGAGGTCCCACCAGGAAAGATCGAAATGCCCGATGGGAGCATATATAAATTGGTAGACCAAGACGACAGTGATGATGATGATGATGAGAGTGAAGATGCAAAGCAAGGTGCTACCACTCGCGCAGCGAACAATATATATAAACCCCGAGATCTATATCAGCACAACCCCGGGAAAAGTAAAATGCAGATGCCCCTACGGGAGGTGCCAGGTCCTTTATTGGAAAACGGAGCACCTGGGCCAGTGCAATACACATATGTCCCATTTACAACGACAGATCTGTTCAATTAGAAAACACACACACCACTGTATTCCACTAACCCCGCAGCGGTGGCCAGTATGATAGAGTCAGTTATGCTCACACATAACCCCACATGGGCAGATTGTCAACAACTAATGCTGACAATGTTTACCACTGAGGAAAGAGCCCGAATAAATAGTAGCGCGTGAAAAATTCTGCTTGCCCAAGCCATAGAAGATGCTAGAGCCCAGCCAGAAGCGTGGGCAGAGGAACACTACCCCAAAACAGATCCCAAGTGGCCATACAACACCGCTGCAGGTATTGCCCACCTGCATACGTATCGTACAGCGGTAATAATGGGTGTTAAAGTGGGAGGGAAGAAGCCCACAAATATGGGGAAAATAGCGGATATTGTGCAAGATTCTAAAGAAACCCCAAGTGCATTTCTAGAAAGATTACTAGATGCATATAGGATGTATAGTCCTATTGACCGGGAGGCGGTGGAGAATCAGAGGTTAATGAATTCTTCTTTTGTGGGTCAGTCACAGAGAGATATACGGAATAAAATACAGAGACAGGATGGGTTTTTGGGTAAAGGTATTAGTGAATTGGTAGAAATCGCTAATAAAGTGTATCATAACCGGGATTTGGAAGAAAAGCGGGAAGAAATAAAAAGACAAAAAGGGTGTACAGGGGTGGTCGGATATATGGGAAATGGAGGAAGAGGTGCCCCAGACAGAGGGCGAGCGAGGGGTCGTGGAGGCAGAGGTAGGGGAGCCCCCATGGGTACCCCCAGGACCCAATCAGTGCGCCTGGTGCCGGGGCGAAGGTCACTGGAAAAATAATTGTCCGGAACTTTTGGCTAAACTTGGGGCACAAAGGGAAGCTGGGGAATCGGGAGGTCAGGCCTCAAATGGTCAGGTAACAAATGGCAGATATGAGAGAAATGATGGTGCCAGTGCAGGGTTTGTTGGGTTGGCAGGGACGTCATTTGAAGGGCAAGGTACGTATTGACACGGACCTGGGCCCATCCCACTCGGTAATCACGAGCCCAAGGTCACTATGAGAGTGGGAAATAAAGATGAAATTTTTATGATTGACACCGGTGCCGAATATTCTGTTGTAACACAGCAAATTGCTCCCCCGGTAGGAACGGAGGTTGATATCGTGGGAGCAATGGGGGTGTCCGCAAAATACCCCTTTCTTGCTTCATGTAGTGTGGGTGGGCACAATGTTGAACATGAATTTTTGTATATGCCCGAATGTCCCATCCAGCTCCTGGGGCGGGATATCCTTTGCAAATTGCAAGCCCAAATTACATTTCTCTCCGGGGGTCACGCTAGATTAGACCTGCCTGAGAGTGGCAGCTCTGCACGGCAGCACAGCCCAGCCAGCCAGTGCATCCAACCCGCAAAAATTGCAGTAATTATGCCTAGAGAAGAAGAATGGCGTACAGCATCAACGCCGCCGGCCGACCCGGACACGTACACACTACTCCTGGGAATCCCTGGTGTATGGGCCGAGGAAAACCCACCCGGACTAGCTGTAAATATCCCTCCGGTGTACGTTGATTTAAAACCGGGTGCAACGCCTGTGGCTCTAAGACAATATCATATCCCACAAAAAGCCAAGCAGAATATCCAGACACATTTGCAGAGACTTGAAATTCTGCGTATCACCGTGGACCACACCTCTGTTGCCAGTACTGAAAGAGGGTACACAAGAGTACCGCCCAGTCCAAGATTTACAAGCGGTTAACGAAGCCACCGTAACTTTACACCCCGTGGTTCCCAATCCATACAATCTGTTGGCATTAATCCCTGGAGATATAAAATATTACACGGTGCTTGATTTAAAAGACGCTTTTTTCTGTATCCGCCTGGCTCCAGCAAGCCAGCCCCTTTTTGCGTTTCAGTGGGAGGACTCAACTACGGGAGCGCGTCAAATGACCTGGACACGCCTCCCTCAAGGTTTCAAGAACTCGCCCACGATTTTTGGGTGCGCGCTCAGCCAGGACCTCCTGTCGTTCAACGCTCAGCCACACAAAGTTGTTCTATTACAGTATGTTGATGATTTATCACTGGCTTCTCCCACAGAAAAAGACTGCCTCTCTGCCACAAAAGCCCTGTTACATCTGCTGTGCCATGCAGGTTACAGAGTGTCCAAAAAGAAAGCACAAATATGTAAACAGACTGAAATATCTAGGTTTTCAATTAACAGGTACCAAGCGTGCACTGGGGGCAGAGAGAAAAGAAGCAGTGTGCCGAATACCCCAACCAAAGACAAGGAGACAAGTCTGTGAATTCCTGGGAGCTGCAGGCTTCTGCCGCCTGTGGATCCCCAACTTCGCAGACATTGCTAAACCCCTCCATCAAGCCACAAGAGGAGGAGAGCATGACCCCTTTCTCTGGGAAGAAGAACAAAATGCGGCTTTTCTGAAATTAAAGACTCTGTTAATGGAAGCTCCAGCACTGGGACTGCCAGATCACAGCAAACCTTTCCAGCTGTACGTGCATGAACACAAACAGCTACAGGAGTGCTGATTCAGAGTTTTGGCTCTTGGCTAAGGCCTGTGGCCTATCTCTCCAAGCAACTTGATCCTGTGGCCTGCGGCCTACCCCCATGCCTGAAAGCTGTGGCAGCCACAGCAATGCTGATAGCAGAAGCGGACAAGCTGACACTTGGACAAGTTCTTAATGTCAAGGTGCCCCATGCTGTCAAAGCCCTGCTGGACGTAAAAGGAAGCTACTGGTTCAGCAATAGCCAGATGACGAAGTACCAAGCTATGATGTGTGAGAATCCACGGGTTCATTTGGACCTCATCGCTACCTTGAACCCTGCTACTTTACTGCCAGACTGTGAAGAGGATCCAGATCATGAATGCCTCCAAGTCATGGAAGAAGTGTTCAGTAGCAGGCCAGATTTGAAAGACGTACCCCTAGACAAATACGATCTACAGCTATTCACTGATGGTAGCAGCTACATGGATGATGGCAAGAAGGTCTCCGGCTATGCAGTCGTCTCAGCGGAGGAAATTATTGAAGCAAATACTCTACCAGGCCATACATCTGCACAACTGGCTGAAATAACATCCCTGACCAGGGCCCTACAACTCTCGGAAGGTAAAATAGTAAATATCTACACAGACTCCAAATATGCCTTCATGACTGTCCATGCACATGGTGCATTTTACAAAGAAAGAGGTCTACTAACTTCCTCAGGACAGCAAATCAAACATGCCGCCGAAATAACAGCCCTTCTGGATGCCGTATGGAAACCAAGTGCTGTCAGCATCATGCACGGTCGTGGCCACCAAAAGGGTCATGATGAAATCCCGAAAGACAACAGGTGTGATGACCAGGCCGCAAAAGCGGCTGCAAAACCATTGATAACATCTGATCAAGCCAAAGTCCTGATCTGCAAGCAGGAGGACCAACCTGCTATGCCAAACTACGAATTCTACATGAACGGGAGAAAATTTGAACCTGGAGGCGAATTTATTGAAATCGTTTTGCACAAATGGCACAATAACTACGAACTATTGGAACACAATCATGATTATATCCAATGGCTTTTCCCGACTCGGTCTCGAGGCCGAAATTTTTACTCCACTCTGAATCCTCAAGAGACATGTCTTATGATTAACACCTCAGAAGTTCAGCACAGACTCCGCCGAGCATACAAAATGATGCTGAAATTCTTCGGCGTAAAATTAATGGGGGAGTACGGAGAAGATAATGATACAGTAGTAACAGAAGTTGAACGAGCAGAAAATTTTGCCTCACATTTTGAAAATCTAACAGCCAACCCTCACAATAATCTGAGAATTACACGAATACTGCTAAATTTGGGAGAATTGGGAGCAGAAGAATACCAAGCCCCATTGGTGAGGTTCTTCCTCAAGGAGATCCTTATCAAAAACAAAACTGCCAAGAATGAAGAAAAGTGCGATGAACTTCTTCATACCAGCAGTGAGAGATTCAAAGGAGAGACAAGATCTGCTGTTCTTTGCCTGGCGACATTATATCCCAAAAGAAGAATTCATCTGGGGAAACCATGGAGAATTGGCACAATACAAAGTAAAACCAGTGGTGGCTGCACTTCTACCGGCACCACTGAGTGAAAGAAGAAATGGCTATCGGAAGAACAAGGCGGATATGGAGAAGACGGATGGTTCCAGTTAGAATGGACAAATAGTTCTACCAGCAACACTGGCGCCTGAGATTGTAAGGACGCTCCACGCGAGTACCCATGGAGGAAGAGAAATGATGGAACAGCAACGGGAGCCGCATTTCTACGTACCAGGATTGTCAGTAATCTGCAAAGCAATAGCCCAGCAGTGCGTGACATGCGCCAAGAATAATCCAAGAACAGGCCCGTCTCAACCTCCAGGGAAGCAGCCAATCGGGCTGTCTCCAATGGCATTGTTACAGATAGATTTCAGTGTTGCCACCCTGCAAAGGATACAAATATCTACTGGTAATGGTGTGCACCCTGACAGGATGGGTGGAAGCTTTCCCAACGAGAACAGAAAAGACAGTGGAAGTGGTGAAAAGTCTGATGAAAGAAATAATACCACGCTACGGACTGCCTCTCGAAATAGGGTCTGACAATGGCCCTGCATTTATACAGAAATGTTTACAGCAACTTGCCCGACTGTTGGGCATCACCTGGAAGTTACATAATGCCTACAGGCCCCAAAGTTCGGGAAAAGTCGAGAGAATGAACCGCACCCTAAAGACTTTGATGTCCAAACTGTGCCAAGAGACGTCACTAGGCTGGTTGGATGTGCTCCCGATAGTTTTATTACACATTAGGTGCAGGCCAACCCCCCCAATTGAAGCTAAGTCCGTACGAACTCATGTTTGGACAGCCTACCCCTCTGATTAATGGACTAAGGGGGGACCTTCAGGCATTAAGGGGAAACTAAATTGAATGATCAGGTTGTACTGTTGGGTAAAGCAATGCAGAAATTGAATACTTGGGTGGGAGATAATATACCTCACTTTTTGTACCCTCCACTGCATAAATATTGTCCAGGTGATTCAGTATGGGTGAAGGAGTGGAAAAATGATCCACTAGACCCAAAATGGAGAGGTCCTTACTTTGTCCTGTTATCAACCCCTACAGCAGTAAAGGTTGCCGAGGTGGTCCCGTGGATACATCACTCCAGACTGAAGGTAGCTGCAGCCAATCCTGAACCAGTATGGAAGGTCTTCACCAACGAGACCAATCCACTGAGGCTAAAGCTAACAAAGATCACAGTCATGAGCTCTTGAGAGATTCGACTGAAAGCATCCAAGATACTCAACCCTTGGGTGTTCTGATGGATACAACGAGATCTAATTATCCACTGATGGAGAATGCTGAGGGTTATTTTTAGGGGCCCGGCCCCGACCCCGACCCGTGATCAACCGGAAATGTCTTTTGTTTTTGAAATTCCGGCGGGGAGGGATTGGGTTTATGTGACTGTGAAGAGAATTGCCCAAGGGTTTTTGACAGTTGGGGGAATTCTGGTACTGATTTTGTTTCTTGCACATCTGATTTATGGACTGTCACGTGAAACATGCCCCAAGTGCCCAAGCACCACCAAAACTCAGAATGATACACACCCGGTGACGGAGAACCGTACCATGTGGAGACAAAAGCGAGAGGCGCTATCTGGAACCCAGCTAAAAGGACACCTACTTGTGCAATTTAAATATGACTATGCTAAAAAGTCTGGGCAAACCACATGTTGGGTGTGTAGTAGACTGCACCCAGAGACAATTCATATACCATTCGCATCTGTCCCAATGAAGTGGAGTATGTTTGCATCAGAAAATGTTACAGTACAGGCAGTTGATATGTCAAGGGAGAAACCAGAACCATGCAGTCCCGGGCATCCCATAATAGGACCAGTGTACCAACCAGAGTGGGGTTTCCAATTGGGCCCAGATAAGGAAATAAATAATGAGGGTGGGGTATGTAACTCAAGTCAGTTCAATTGGACATCATATATTTACATATTCAGAACAGGACTGAAGGCGCATATTATATATATATATATATATATACACACACGATGCAGGCAATTCACTAGAGAGCAAGAGGAGGAGATTGCGAATGCGACCAATGGAAGACAAGATGTGGTGGATATGAGGAGACGACTGAGACAGCTTGCAATAGCGATAACAAAGGGAACACTATACTCCTCACCATTTATAGTGAAAGGAGGGTACCAGGTGTGCTGTGAAGGAGTGTGTTACACATGGGTACCACCTACAGTAACGGGAATGTGTTATTTGGCTAAATTGATCCCAATCCAGAGGGTAAGGGGGGAAGACACTAATTCAGACACAATACTTCACCCTAGGTATCCACTGGTGTTTGAAAGACAGAAGAGAGAGCTATTCAAGAAAGCGGATCGAATATGGGCATGGCTTACAGCATGGACTGGATGGGGAAGAGTTGATGGCAAGAATGAACAGTTATGCCAGTTTGATGGATGAGATTTTGAATAAGACTAGTTGGGATATTCAGTTGTTGAATCTGGAAGTACGAGAGATACGAAAGGTGCAAATGATACACAATATGGCACTAGAACAGATTAGTGCAGCCGTGAATGGATTGTGTGAGATGGCGATGCATTATGAATGTTGTACTTTCATCAAGAACGCTACACAGGATGTCCCTGACTATTACCAGGTAATTCAAGATCACCAAGAAAAGGTAGCACAGTTGCAGGACACAGCAAGGAGGATCGCTGCTGAAGGCTGGAATCCACTCCGTGGGTTCGGAGCAATCAGAGATTGGTTTGGATCCATTCTGAGATTTATTTCGCAGATTGGATCTATGATTCTGATGGTGGTGGTGGTGATCTTGATCGTAGGAGCACTACTGTATCGTATAGGCCTTTGTCTCTGGCCGCTATTGAAGAAGGCACTGACACCTGCACAGACACAAACGATACCACTGATTATCCCACAAGGTATGTTCCCGACGAAAATAGGCCCCCCCCAAAGTATGAGGAACTCGAGAATAAAAATAGCGAGGTGTAATGGCTACAAGTCTCAGGAGAAGAGCCTGAAGCTTGAGCCAAGGGGGGAATGAAGTGGAAATAGGCTCGAGGATGGCCGCCATTATAAGCCAAGCGACCATCTTGTTCAGAATATTGGTTCACTTGAAAATAACTAGGCAGGTTTTTAGCTGAAACTAGAATGAAGTGTACGTAGAAATTTAGGAATGTGTTAGATTAGCAGAAAAAATAATTAAATCTGAGAAGGTCCAGGCTGTGCTTGGCACAGAGGAGAGAAAGAGAAGTAGATACACCAAGGTCGTTGAGGCCCGCAGAAAGACAAAGGAGTATAGAGATCAGACCAGGTGTTAGCTGTAACAAATGATTGAAGATGCTAGGGAAAGGGGCGCAGCCCGGAATAGGAGCAACTAATCATGATTTACTGAAACTAACACAAAGTTTGCCAATTTACGGCCAATTAATGGAATGTCTTTGTATTAGCCAAAGGGAGGTATTAACCCACGTGGGGTGGGATAGGGTCACCGGGAGGTGGGCTAATTGGGATGTACCTAATTATGTATTTGGGGTATAAAACCTCATGACGCTGTGTAATCGATGCTCAGTCTTTGCGATTCAATCCTGTCTGAGCATTCTGTGACGTCACAATAAAGTTTGCCTTTCCTGAAGAGACTCGTGTCCAGACAATCCTTGCTCGTGTCCGGTCCGGCCTCGTCCCGAGTGAACCAAGTGGATTCCGGTAACAATAATTCCCTTGAGATTTCATCTTCAGATTGATACTTGGCAATCAAAGTACATTTGCTTTATCACAGGATTTGTTCAAAGAGCCATTTTCACATATTTAAAAGGTGTATTAAACAAATAAATTATACATTATGCCAGCTTGTGAAATATTACAAGATCATTTCAGTTTTTAAATGTACCCAACCCAAAATAATTCAAACTATTGTAGGTGTAATTTTTATTTTATTTAAGGAAACATGGGGAAAATAACAGTAACTTCCATGATACACAGTAGACATAAGTTAGATAGCACTGCAAAATGTCTGAAAAGGTTTGTCACATGTCTGCGTTGCAGCTCAACAGTTAGTAATTCAATGCAGTTTGTCACCTGTATTATCTTTGCGCTTTATTATTAATCAGAAAGGTTTGAGGTTATAGGTCACAAAATGTGTACTAGTAAAATATGAAAAAAGAACCACTTTAACAACTAAAAAAACAAAAATAAACCATAAATATGTGATGCACATTAGTTTAACAAAAAATGTAAACGTTTTCTCCAACATAACATGTGCATAAAATAAAAAAGCAACACTGCAGTCACACAGTTCCTTTTTCCCAAACATACACAAAATGTATTTTTTTTAGCGTCACTAAACCTATTTGTATTTTTCTTCTGCTTGATGATATACGGCTTTAAAGATATCATTCATGTTTACCATGTAGTGGTTTTGTTTGTTTTTTGTTAATACTGATTTTATCAGAAAAGAGGTGCTGGGAAGGTAGTTTTTCTGGAAGCAGAACCCATCGGATTTCAGTAACAAAAAGGTACGTTTTGAGCGAGAAACAAACACCTTCATGTCTTTGCAAATTTATCTACTCTCAGTTTTACAGTGACCATTTCATGGAAGCAATGATTAAATGGCTGCTTCTCTGACTAACCTTTCATGTTCAGTGACCCAAAAAAGTAATATAAAAAAAAATTTGGCTTGTAAAATACAAAAAAAGTAAAGTTGTTCCCAGTGATGATATTTTAAACAGAATTTTACAAGAATACGATTGCCTCACCATGTCTTTTGGTTATGTATCATCACCTAGTGCTGACCTCATAGGGTTCCAATGCAGACATAGGTCATTCCAGAGCTCACATGGAGATCTTTTGTTGCCTATAGTAATCTGGAATACGGTTTTATTAGTAAAGTATTCAAGAAATCCAGTATGTCAACATTAGTACTATGGCTTCCACATGGGTTTATTAAATATGGTGAATCTACCATGTGGCCGCTGTGCAACCATCTTGCTTTTAGTATCGATCAAGTAATTCAAGGAACATTTCACAGCACTTATTCAAACGCCATCAACCTGTGCCAATTAGTGTCCATTAAATATATATTTTCAGTATGATGATCCTGTCTGTAAACTATACTGTGTATTATTCGCATAGAACTAAAAAAAAAAAAAAAAGTGTAAAAACCCTCCCAAACATACTTGTAATACCATGGCAGAAAATCAAGAGTAGTCTATTTCTACATTAAAGAGAGGAACTGTTCACAAATGAACAGCTTAAGGCAGCTGTCAACAATGTACCCCACACCAGAAAAAGAGGGAAAAAAATCTAAAAGAATCAAATGGTTTAATTATGTCACTGTGCATTGCTACATCACTCACGATTATACACTTCAGGAACCTCAAATAATGAACATGTAGCCATTAAACAAGTTAGTGTTCAGACATTTATTACAAATGTCAAAACATTCAGAAAATAAAACTGACTAATTTTGTATTTTTATTAAAAAAGTCAGATCTGGGAATCTTACATCTAAACACAGGTACAGTATGTCGTTTATGAATAAGCATTATTAACTACATTCTTAGAATAGATTTTAGTGCATTGCATTCTTAGAAAAAAAATAAGGAATACATCACCCCTTCGTGAACAAGCCCGACCCTCGCGTGCCCGTTCCATTTTCCTACATTTAACAGTTTTGAGAACTAGCCTAAAACACTGACCTCACTTGCTGCTACATCCGCATTTCACAGAATGAAAGCCCTACAGTTTCAGGCAGAAAAATCCTCCCCAAAACAGATTAAGGGGGAAAAAAATGAAAAAAAAAAATCGTCACCAATGAAATACATTGAACCCAAATCAGTGTTTTGTTATTACTACCCAACCACAGTGCCAACTTAATCCCAACGTCTGCCAAGGGCTACCAAAAAGCTCGCCCTGGCATATGCCTAGTATCAAGATCACAAACTTCATGCTAGATGTAATGTCAGAGGTCAGATAGCCTTTTAACCAAGTCCTTGAGTGTCCAGAATTTCTGCAAAATCAATGCAGGTCTTGTGGCACCAAAGGAGTTTGTGCATCACCAAGAATGAGGTAGGAGAAATCAAAGATTGATTGGGATCTGCCTCTAGTGTATGCCTGTGCAACCCTGTTTTGTTCCCTTTCTACAGTATAGGTTGTGCAAAATATTTGCACCTTTACTGTAGGCTTATGTACTTGTAACTGAACATGAAAGCAATAAAAGGAGGCAGCTGCTAAGACTGTTGCTGAAGTTCAGAACGAAAAATGTAAAAACAGTAAACCCATTTTGTGTACGGAATTGGGCAGAACTCAGCAATGCACCTAACTGGCCCAAAATTCTTCACGTAGAAAGGAAAAGAAGTAACATTAGCGGCTGCCTTTCACATTTATAAATACATTTTATTTCGTTTGAAAGGTTTAAAAAGAACACAATATAAAGTAAACCTAAATTAAATAAATCAAAATATTAGAAGAAAAAAATAAAAATAAAAGAAGAGCCTGGCTGAGCATTATTAAACTTAGCTATATTTCTCATGGTCTGTCCTCTCGTGTACAAACGACAATACAACTGCTCATGGTGACAGGGTGCTTTTACTGGGGCATGCTTCTGCTCACTCATGGAGTTATTTTAACGTATAGGAAGCGTCTATGTTAATAAACCCTGCTGTTTTCTTCAAATTCCGCACCTCAGATGTATTGGCATCTGACAAAGGCATTATAGTAAAGCACCAGCTGCCTTGCAAGCGGTGTAAAGACTCTACAATCTGCTCCCCTAAATTATAAACAAAACACACTAGGTTATTTTAGACTTCATCTTGACATATCTTTCAAACAGAACATCGTAGCACAGGTTGAACTCCAGTTGTAAGGGATTTCAAGATGTGGAGATTTTTGAAGCCTGTAGGGGAGTTATCAGCAGTTTATTTTTTTTCTTCATCCTCTGTTCCAATGCTTTACCAGCTCAGCAGAGAACTCCTGCCTAAAGTCATAAAATACACTTGGCTGCTCCCACCAGATCGAACAGAAGCAAAGAAAACCTGACAAGAGAGACAAATTAAATACATTTCAGGTTTTACTTTGATATATATATATATATATATATAAATTTTCACAATGCACTCCAGGACTCTCTTATGAAAAAAATAAAAAATATTTATTAAAGCATTTACAGGTTAATCCGACGTTTCGGCTCCATCTATCTATTATATATATATATGTAACCCGTGTTAGTCCGCATGCCAAAATCTCCAGAGTATAGCCGTAGTAGTAGTACAATAAAAAAGGGTATCATTACTACTGAGATATATATATATATATATATATATCTCAGTAGTAATGATACCTATTTTTATTGGACTACTACTAGGGCTATACTCTGGAGATTTTGGCATGCGGACTAACACGGGATACATACATACAGATAGATAGATGCTCAGATGGAGCCGAAACGTCGGATTACCTGACCATTATTGGGGGAGAGGGGGTTATTTTATGTGAAACTTATATATATATATATAAGTTTCACATAAAATAACCCCTCTCCCCCAATAATGGTCAGGTATGATCTATAGATATTCTTCCATGGCAACCGAAGAACTTGCCATTTTGGTTAAAAAACAAAACATAAATCAGGGATCAACAAATGTATGTTAACTTAAAAAGTTAGGAAAAAACTAAATTGAGGCCAGACAACAAAAGATTCGATCGTGAAACCCTAATCTCTGCACAAAGAAGAGTCAAGGATAATTTTCTAGGAGCCAGTGGCTATTCTGCTCCCTGAATTTGTCAAATATCTGTAATTCGTTTTTAGTAAATATCCCCATAGTTAGACACATGCAGATGAATTCAACAATTACAATACTGTTATTAATACAGGATATATAGAAAATACAATTTTATATGTCCAATACACAGATTGGGGGAGGGGGTTAAGACGTTTTATTTGTTTTACAGGTTCAGTGCTGCAGCAGTTGCCATGACTATTACATTGCGCACATCAGACATTATTATGTCCACGATTTCTGCCATATTTACAATGTACAGAATTACAGCTCTCCATTCCATTTAACAGAACTAACCTTATCGTTGCGTTCACACAGGAATTTCAGCCTCTGAGCCCGTTTGTGCATAAAAACTCCATCCAGATGGCCTGTTTCTACAGATCGTATCTCAATAGCTTTTTCGCCCCATCCCATTATCTGGTTAGATCGAATATATGCTGAAGGGGAAAAAATTTTAAGTGAAAAAATATTTAGTGGGATTCCCATCATCATTCCCTTATCAATCAAGTGCATCTGTAACGCCCAACTTAAGTTAGGGAATCTCTCCCTGTATGTGTGCTAGGGAATTACTTGATTTTTCTATTAACACTCAGCTGTCCGTTATATCTGGAGGCACGCCATTGGAGTAAGCAGAAGAACAGTCTCACTATCCAGCCTCCCACACCTTGCTCTTGATTGCAGGCCAGCAAGCCGACTGACAAGTCAGTTCACCAATGTCACCACTAAGGACCAATTCTGCAGCACTGTGACAACACTAACAGCTCTGCGAACAGAGCTGAAGCATGACAGCACCCAGTCCTGAAACTGGGCAAGTACAGTCTGCGATATCTCAAATGGTGAGATCACATTGATCCTGAAGGTATTTCATAGGGAAGGTACACCTGGGCAGTACAAGATCACTTTAAGATTGTTTAACAGAGAATTGGTCCCATTGCATGAAGACTAAGCAGCTGTACTTGCTGGGTCTGGGTATGTATGGCTGAGGACCGAAACAATTAGGATGACATTAATGGCATATTAATGTTCCTCTGTCATGTGTAAAACAGGTTTTGTCCATTTGACAAAGCAGTTCTTCCTTTATAAAGATCTGCAATTTTTCGCTGATGTAGAATCTAAAAAAATATAAATATAATAAAAAAAAATATATATCTGTTTTAAGTTTACCCCCCCCCCCCCAACGAAACCTGTGCCATGTCATCCTACATGCTATCCTACAGGGTGGCGATTCACTTGGTTTGCGTGCGGCTCTGGCTGTCCCGATCAGACTGAAATTACATTAGACTTACATTTTGGGCAGTGGACAAGACAAAGAATGCCATTAGACACATCTAGTGCAGTTCTAGTTAATGGCTTTCACAGGAGGAACCATCATGACCATGTTGTACAAAAGTTAGACCTTCCACTAACTGCATGAAAATAAACTCTATTCAACATACATCTAGCTCCCCCAAATCAAGCACATAGAAAACAGCCTTTAATACTTTGCGTAGAAAACACTCATAATGAAAACATACCAACTGACGTGGGCATTTCTCCCCACTGTAGGACAACATCTTTTGTAATCCTCCCATATGTATTGACATAGACACCTTCATCTTCGTAACAAACCAGCAGCTCCATGCCGTCAGTGTTTGGGAGAATGATGATCGCATGTGGCTGGATGCTACTCTGAATCTGTACGAGAATAAGGGTTTGAGAACTTCAGGCCTTCTAAACAGTTTGAAAGGTTCATAGAAACATGGACTCTTACATGGGTTGGCAGGTATATATCATAGACTGCTCCTGAATCCACATCAACAGCATGGAATCCCGCACACGATCCATAAATCACTTTCAGCCTTTGCCCTTCTTCTACGGTAAGGTCAACCAGCAGTGGCCTATGTACCAAGTCTCCAAAAGACTGCAAAAGAACAAAAAACATTTTACCAGGCGAAAAAACCCCAAAAAAACGACATTAACTAGTGGGAAGGCTACAGTGTCGGCTCAATCAGGAGCTTGGGTCAGCAGACAACAAACAGAAATCACATACCTTAAAGGCCATGAACTTGTGATATGGTTTTGGCGCCCAGGCATAGACTTCCACAGAACTCTTTAAAGCAATTACCAAAAACTTGATGCGCTCATATTTTACTGAAATAGAAGAGACCCCCATCAATTCTGCATCGATATAGTGTTTTAAATGTCATTTGTAAATAAAATATTCCTTTGAATAGGTAACGCACGCTGGCTTTTAATGGTTCCCTTATATATTGCTTGAGTGTACATCGCAGCAGTTCTCACATTAACACCACCTAGTGTTTACCTTATTGTATACACAGAGTTACCGGTACTTTACAAAAGAGAAGCTATACTGCCACACGTAATCTTGTGAAATCAGATAAACTGGTGGGGTAACCTCAAAAGTAAAAACTCCAGAAACACTGAAGTATTTAGAACTTGCAGTTAAATACATAGTCTCGCTCATTGTGCACAGGAATTCCTGCAATATCTGATAATTATTTCCACTGACACAGATTATAATCTCCCTAAACCTATAAAACAGAGATTCAATCTTGTTAGCCACTCAAACCTTAATAGCTAAAAAAGGCTAACATGAGCTTCATCCTGTCCCCCAAACGTATCTCCTTGAATCTTATATGCAAACAGATGGAGGTACCAGATAGGAGGAGGTGGTTAAAGAGGTTGAGAGGCAGAAGGATGGAAACTACACTGTATTAACAGGTTCAGCACCCTTTATCCGGAATGTTCAGGAAGGGGGTGGGTGCTGAGGGAGGAGACCAGAAGGTTCCAGACTTGGATTTCGGAGTCTTCCCATTTTAGAATTACAGATAAGGGGTGCCCAACCTGTATGCCTTTTCAGTGGGCTTTATTTTTTACTTCTGGCTATACCTGTGGTTTTGTTTTAATTCCATTAATCCTGAGGTACCAACAAGTTTATTTTATGGTGACATTCGTGGACCAAAAAAAAAAAAAAAAAAAGAGTCCTTTGTGCATTAAGAGTTGGTTTTATTCTGTCCACTGTATGTTGGCTCTGCATAAAAAATTGAAATCAAAACACACATTTATTCAGCAGGAAAATGTGGTATTTTCATAGTTTCACCGAGTCCCACCAGCTTTAAGGCAAAGAGACTACAATTTAAACTCAGAGGAGAACAGAAGCTCAAAGCCAAAGAAAAACAACTGCAAAAACACATGGGTTACAGTTGATAAGGATCTACTATTGAAGGCGTTTCATTTATAGCCTCTGTAAGGAAAAAATAAGCTTTCACGTTGAAAATTATTCTGGATTGACAT
This sequence comes from Leptobrachium leishanense, assembly GCA_009667805.1. Lineage (NCBI taxonomy): Eukaryota > Metazoa > Chordata > Amphibia > Anura > Megophryidae > Leptobrachium > Leptobrachium leishanense. Next base: position 284,246,604 of record CM019064.1, on the reverse strand, counting down.
GAAGCTCAGAACAAGTAGGATTACATAGATTTGATACATACCAACTTTGTAGTGCACACAACCTTCTAGATCACCCACAGTTGTCCATCCCTGCTTTTTCTCAACCTCAGGGTCATTATGAAGAATTTTATTTCTTAACCAGGATAAATAATAAACTCGCAGTTTGTTCTTTTTTCCTGCAAGGTACAACATATTTGGCGAGTTAGTCATGTACATATGCACATATAAGCCTTTCACCATTTTAATTAAGGTGCGATTAAAAACCAAATATCTATGATTATCGGGAAGCAAAATATCAGTTGAACAACTTTAACCCCTTCCTGCCAATTGCCAGAATATTTTCTCATAAATATCTGACAGTCAAGTATAGGAGGAATTCCATCATAAGGCTCAAATCATGCTCTGCAGTCGCAGGAGTGACACCTAGGGTGTCAATGCTCTTATTAAGTGCCTCTGTATTTGACACCAGTAAAAGTAAATTGTAATGCCCTAGAACAGTAATTCCCAACCGCAGTCCTCAAGTACCGCTAACAGATCAGGTTTTCCAGATATCTGAAGGAAACGAAAGCGATAGGATTTGCTGCTCAGTGACTGCGGGATTCAGTCAGCTTTTCTCCAAGGTAACCCTTAAAATCTAGCCTGTTAGGGGTACTTGAGAACTGCGGTTGGGAACCACTGCCCTAGAACATGTCATCTTTGAGACCGCCAACTAGAGTGATCACTGTGGTGTAAGAGTCTGGAACTGCTGGTCTCTGTATGCTGCTGAGAAAATGAGAGATCAGACTGATATAATGCGTCTCCTGCGCAAGAGATTAAAAGTCACTTTTCTTCACTTGCACAATTTAAGTACTGTTCCATTATTTTTAGAACTGAAAATTAGGAGGTGATTGGGATGTTGCAATTTCTTTCATTACGAATTAAAATATATACTTATGTGTTGTGTTACATCAAAGTAAAGCCCTCTTTGTCCTTTAAAACAAATGTATATATTCTGTGGGTGCAGTAATGAAGATGGAAATTGCAGTTGAACAAAGACACAGCAAAAATGACAAAATTGCTTGGGTCTTTAAGTACCAAACAAGCAAAAGTAAGCTAGGTCACAAAAGAAGCATTCATTACTAGAGTTTTGAACGCAAATCCTTTGATTTATAGCCCTATAAGTATCATAGGAGAACCATTTACAGTATTCACTGTGTAGTAGGCCATTTGCCTGGGATCAGCAAGAGCTACCCGTACCTGGAAGCAACTCGGAAATTCATTACAGTCCCACTATTTGTTAACAGCACTGAAAAATTCCATAAACCAATGACATGTTGGATTCATTTGGTCAGACAAATCTGATGAAACGGCTGCCAACTTTACCTGATATTGTAACCAACACGTTAAGGCCTTCAAGCACATCCATCTGCTGAAATCGTCTTCTGTTGATGAGAGGATAAACTTTCCCCTGTCCACTTCTATCCAGTAACATTAGGCCACTTTCAGTTCCAACTAACAAATTGACTCCTGGACAAAAAAACCGGATCAGTAAGTTATGAGCTAAAGGTCATCACATTTTACTTGATTATTCTAAGGCTGGGGTCAGACGAGCGTAGTGTTCACGTCCGTGATAGCATGACAGAAAGCCCATTGGAGCCTGACACATGAAGTACGTCCGCACTGAACTGCGGATGCACAACGGCCGCAGCCCACAGACGCAAGGCAGGCAAGAACGTACATCCCCTAGAACGGCCGCACAAAGTGCGCTGTGTCCACAACGTCTGCATAGCTTTGCGTGTGAGTGATGGAACGTGGTCAGACGGACTGCATTTATACGTCCAGCATTTTTCACGGACAAAATGGTTTTGCCTTTTAATTCATTTTCCCTCCTACATCCGTCAAAATATCCGTCAGTGAATAAACGGACTGTGTGGCCACTACTGTGTCTTCCGTACTGACGTACGTCCGTGTGCACAGACGTACAGTCCGTAGAAATCACGCTCGTCTGACCCTAGCCTTAGATAGATTAGCTTGAAAATCCATTAAGTGCATATCCAGAGCTATCATTGGTTCATCTTTTTCAGTGTCCTTATCTATAGGCTGATCAAACATTTACTGTATGCAAGTGATGCACAATTCTTTAACTAGGGCACTGGAGTATGTTTAAATAAAAGAGTCTATAGTCATAGTTTGCTTCTAGATCTGTGTAAGCAGGTTACACAGTTACGTTAGTTCCAATTCCGGATAAATGTATGAGGCCAATTCACTGTATTACTAGGAAGAATCATTTGAGATATTGTCAGAGGATCAAAAGTTATATATACTACACACAGCTCATACGGCTGCCATTAGAATTTTTTTACCATTTTATATTAGTTTTACTTCCTCACTTTCTATTGCAGTGCAGTGTTCATGTGAAAAATGACGACAGTATAAATGATGATCAGCAATGATAAGGCTTGAGAGGGCTGCCAGTCAGCTGAAACATTGCATAATTTAATAAAAGTGCCAGAGAGTGCACAGTGGGATTGTGCCCAGTCCTTTTATTTCTTCTTTGCAATTGCTGTGGCATTTGTTACCCCGGGACGTGTGGAGCACTCCTGATTGTACACTGTATGGGTCTGGATTAGAGAAGCCACGTGCAGGCGACACATATGCATTAATAATGCTCTGTCCTGTGGGTGGGTATTTTACAGGCAATATCTAAATATTAAAAAGTTTATTACAAAATAACCAGACTAGAGGATCTTTGGAAATGGCCGAAGGGCTGCCTGGCAAAATTTGAGAAAACCATTTTAGTTTGTGTATTTGTTCATATGTGTATGCCACGTGGGACGGGTCTCTCTCACCTGCTCAAGCCATTGTGCAGAAAAGTTATTACATTTTAAAGCATGCAAATAGAGTATCATTAAACCATGTATTCTAGTTGTTGACATTGTAGGGATACATTTCAGCCAACAGTGTTCTGTAACGGCTACCTCCCTATGATCTAGGTACGACATGACCACAGATGCATAGTAAGATTTTATTGGATATGGGCCAAACATATGCAAAAAACGTACCCCACAAAGCAGCACATAAAATCTCAGAATTAAATCTCTTCTTGTATTTGCGTATTTCCGGAGTGTCACTCTGTGGCCTTGTGTTTGTGGGATTAACATTAACAACTGATCCTTTCCGGGTAGGATCTTGTCTCATAGCATCTGGCCTCAACGCTTCACTGGAAAATCCCACTAAAATAAAATGAGTATTTTTATTGTTAGCTTCCAGTGTGCGCAAGTAAGTACCTGAAAGATATAAGCAATCATATGTTCAATGAAAAAAACATCTTGACTGAGTCGATGATTATACTGCATACAGCAAGCAGGGGAAGGAGGCAGCACCGCTACTGGAGAAAGATTAAAACAGGACATTCTATGTAGGTACATATTGGTGTTGCTGGTGAACGTACAAGTGTGTGTGTGTCGCCTTCTATGGACAGGTATCTTTTTACATAACTAAAACATTAATTTCAAAAGTTTTCATGTGTTTTAAGGCAGCCATGGTAACGAAAATAAAATTATATGGACTTTATTTTGCTAAGTAATTTAAAAGTAAAGTCACCATGGGGTTTGGATTCAACTTTATGAATCCGATGGGCAGATGCAATGCATGCAGTATGGAAATCATGGAACTATGTCAATTTACTTACTTTGACCTGTGAAATATATTGATAATTCAGGTACAAATTTATATTTGTATGCTGTATGTCTGAGTGATAAAATCGAGCAAGCTAAAGTGCAATAAGTGATCTTCTGCTAGCGGGCACTGCCAGTTTTTTTTTTTTTTTTTTTTAATGTTGGTGAAGACGTCACTCCTACCTACATATGGTAAATTCAACAACAATGCAGAAGTTGTTAGAAGCAGGGTAGCTGTTAGCCTGGAGCACAAGAAACACACCATATACAATATGGCAACACAGATCAGTAATGTAATATATAAATGCATAAAAAAGTAAAAACCCATCATTTCAAATCAGGTTAGCAATTTGAAAAGAAGACACAATGTATACGCAGAAGCAAAATTAAAAAAGAATAACAGTACAGGGATTATTTATGGGGAAAATGGAAGAACGTATAACATTACTATGGTGATCAGCATTAATGATTAAGACTGGGGCACAGATTAATCGGTCCTTAGAACGAGCCTCTAGCAGGCCCAGTCAGGTGGGGGTTTTGAAAATAAAAACCCACTAAGAGTTCTTAATTAAATGCTAAGCAATATGCAACTGCATGCACAGTATGTCTGCTCTTCAGAGGAAGAAAAAAAAAATACTTAATTCGAAGCTCTGTTATATCAATATTATTAATATTTCCATTAACTGAACATGAAACTAAACGCTCATATTTGTAAACAGATAAAATAATAAGTTGCTGGCATACAATATAAAATATAGTTGAGGTATGTCAAGGTAATTACAGCTACTGCAACTAGGCAAGTCAATGGAAAATACGTACCCACTGATGTTACGGTTGTACCACTAGAGGGAGAAATTTGCAATAACCGAGGGTCTATGAAAGGCGTGAACGAGGAGGAAGATTTATGTTTCTGGAGTGTGTTGCTGGCTGATTGTGTCTGGAAGGCAAACAGAAAACGAGATCATCAGATAGATTTGCATGTTGTGCATGGGAGAGAAAAATATTTTCACCAACACGTATGGACTGGTAGATTAAGCGACAAGGATGCATGTGGGTTACGGTGCTGCGTTAAAAAGGGAGTGAGGTGAAAACTGGAATTATGAATGTTATAGGGTGACTTGTGATGCAGAGGGAATGGGCTATGCATTCATTACATAGTGGCCATACAAACCAGGTAATTTAACAAGTAGAACAACATCAAATATACTTTGCCTATACAGAAGGTGGCAAAATATGAAATCAATTAAAAGAAAGGGTAAATTCATGGCAGCATTTGCTGTAGAGATGCTTAAGAAAAACTTTTAGAGGATCTGTTAACGTGAAATTTTAAACTTCATGTCTATACAAAGAGTAGGGCTACTTAAACACAAGTTAGTAAATCTTCATATACGAGATCTGATCCAAGCAGAGTCTAGATAACATTATTAATGGACACGTAAAACATCTGCGCACTAAGCTTTAAATCATGCAACGACCTACTCCGTGCGCATCAACATTGTATACATAGCCAAATCTAGCTGTATTTTATACAAAATCTGCTCTTTACATGGTTGTATCAGGGTATAGACTTTTCATTTCTTAGTCTGGTGCATTTGTATTTATGTTTTATAATTTGGGCTTAATAATAACCCTAGTCTTTTCAGATTCTGGAACAAACTAAAGTTGTGTTAAATTCAATTGCATCACCAGGTTCATCAAACACTCACTGGACGCAATGTACCCAGCCTGTCATTGTTCATGTCAGTGGGCCCCGTTCTTCTATAGGGTGAACTCAAACATTTTAAAGCTAAGAAGCAAAGTGCCTATTTTGTGTCTGTCATATACATTATACACCTATATTATTTATAATCCCGATGCAAACATACAGCCATATTGTAAACGTCATAAAAATCCTTTAGATTTGATGCCCATTGATCTCCCGGATTATAGAAGTGAACATCAGCTCCTTTCAAATCTACAGCAGGATTGTACAAAAAGGAAAATATTTATAACCAGATGTGGCATTTTGCCAAAATGTTACACCCAAATCCAAGTATTCAATAGTAGTTCATGGATGTTATGTACACCCGTGGAAAAAAAATTGAATTACTCCAAGAACTACAATTTCAGATTCTCTGTACATAGACAGGTCCAGTGTAAAGTTGAGCAGACACCATGAAACCCAAACGTCCTACGTGGAACACCTGTTCCCCAAAATCTGCCCCAAAATGCGTTTTCTGTTGTACTTTTAAAAAGTTTCTTTTTTGCGTGAGGCAATTGTTTGAAAGTATGCATGTAATATATTCAAATTATAATGCTACCATATAAAAAGGCATGAGACAATACGCAAGCTACTGAAAAAGCTGTAAAATGCTAACAAAAGAATAAAAAGCAACAATTACATTTACAGCAAGCAAGCAGCCTTACGCATCGAGAATCAGGTGGAGGGGGAAGGGATAAAAAAAGACTAGCTATAAAACTATTCTATCCCATGAGGTGGCTAGGTGTATAGTTCGAGGTTAAGCCATACTAGTTTTGACAGATAGAGCTCTAGTTCTGAAAAAGAGGGATATTGCTAAATCTTGGCTTTAGCAGATCTGAACTCAAACTGCATAATGTTATCTAATGGATAATTTTAGAAATCCTTCAAGCTCTATTGGAGGGGTTATGAATAAAGAGGTAATATTTGGACAAACCTCAACATGTAGCAAAGCATAGCTTTTAAACCAGTTTTGAAGGGAATGTGAGGAAGCTAAAACTAAAGAAACCAAATGCAATCTATTTCTATAGCCGTTATTAATGTTCTAATCCTCCCTATGACTAGTAACACAGGCACTCTGCCACCCATTACTTTGTATTTAGCAGTGTTTCTATAGGTTCACTCTGTGTACATGAATGTGGTTATGCAAATATCAAATACAGACATGCCCTCATAGTGACATTAACTGAATAACCATATCCTTAAAGTGGTGGCTAAAAATACAAAAACCATATTGCGTGAATAAATATATAGTATATATATTGTCAGCTGTATTATGTATTCAGACCTGTATTATGTATTCTCCCTTATAATGTCCAAGTAACTTATGGTCAGAGATAGCATTACAGTCTTACAATCCATGGCGGCTGGAAGACCCTGAAACGCCAAGTGAAGGTTTTGAAAGAAAATGAATTTCTAGCAAGTTTCATAGTCCTATTCTATGACATGTAAGTGATAAAGGTTTACTTACAACTTTGTCTAGTGTAACTTGAAGAGGCAATACGGAGGACCATTACGGACAGGATTTGAAAGGGATACAAAACAAAGCCAAGTGTCCAGACTCCATCATACAATCCAATACATGACCTGCATTTCCTAAACAGGCCAGCTACAGGTGTCAAACATACCTCATGAGTGGTTAACTTGTCCTGGGGTGTCTGTGGGGACATGGTGGGTGTCGGTTGACTTGAGGATGGGGAAGAGGTGGTGGAGGAGGAATGGCTTTGCTGTAAGAGATCTGGCAAGAGGTGAATGCGACCGGCAAAGCCATTGCTCTCAAGTTGGTTGGCACGCTTTTTGTCAACTGTACTCTGTAGAGAAAACAGGCACACTTGTCTCGTTCAAGTGTTGCTTTGTAACACGCCAGCACGCGCAAAAACTCTATACGTGATTTTTTTTTTTTATTAAAAAAAAAAGCTCACAAAACCTAAAGAGGGGGTTAAACTTCATGTCTCGATGCCACAGTAAGGAGGTGAAGGGTTAAGTATCAAACAATCTTCGTTCTATGTGGTTTTCATTTTATTGATCCTCTTCAGAAGCCATAAAAGCCGGAGGGAAGAGTGGCACATTGCATAGACCAGTCACTAGAATGTTATACCATGATGACTGCCGCATGACTAGACACAAAATACATTTTATGGAATGTATAATTAGATTAAGAAAGAATGAAAAAAGTCTGAAACAACCTGGAAAAACTACCCTTGACCTAGCTGCTGGTCCACCAGGCATGAAGTCACAGATCTGGGTTAATTGTATAAACGCTGCAATTTTGGGTAATTAAAAACTACACAAAAACCCTGGTATATTACCCATCAAAAGCATAAATAAAACAGTTAGTGCTATAAGGAAGGCACTCTATTATTGCATTAACGCTCACACTTCTCACGGAAACTGAAATTCACTACTGGGTATAAAACCATTGATTTCTTTATGCTTATTTACAGCTTCTGGTATAGATAGAAAACAAAATCGAGGCTGCTAGAGAGAGTTAGTGAGGAGGGAGTGTGTTCATTCCATGCAAAGTGTGATTAATGAGCATGGCCTACTGTTTACTGCACATGCAAAGAAATAAACATCTGCTATAGCAAATCGATGGCAACTACAAAAAAAAGTGAAGAAATGATGCAGAGCATGAATGGGCGAGTTGTAGCGGAGAACATCTACAGAATGAAGTGGGTACCTGTCTGACAATTAAAGTGCCCTCTTTGGAAGGAGTCATGGCAGGTTCACTCTCTACGTCATCATGGACTATCATGGTTTTCACGGACTCTGTTTCGCCATTGCTCAGATTCAATGATGACCTAGATAACAGGCATGGAACATGTGTAAACGACTGAGAATACTGGGAAGAACTGACAACCCTGCAGCATTGTACTGGATGAAACATACATAGCGCGAGCATCTTCTGGTCCCGATGTAGACTCATCTGCTCCCTCCTGCTCCATATCATCGTCCTCCTCATCGGTAGTACCGGACTCTTCACTGGACGAAGAGTAGTCTGTAACCTTGTGCAGTGGTCTTACGTCTTCCACAGCACGAAGCTCTTTTGCTAATGCAGTCAAGTCCTTGAGTGAAAAATGTTTGGTTACAAATTGAGAAAACAAGCCAATTTCAAATAAATCGAGCTATAAAAGAATGAAAAACCTAGAGCTCTAATATACACAAGTATGATAGTTTGGCTGAACATGCATTGACAGAAAAAGTAAAGCTAAATTATTTTGTTTATGTGAAGCAGCAATTCCAACAATTAATGTTGACAGAACAGGATTTAAAGCTATTTATGTTAATGTGTAAAGGGAATTAGCCATGGGAACAAGTGCAATTAAACAGAAAGTGTAAATATTCGTCTTCACTACCCTGGAGTACATTAATTGTATACATAATGTATGGCACATTAATATAAAGAATTTAGGTTTCCAGGACAACCAATGTATCTGGGCATATTACGAAAGAAATACATAAAAACATCATATCAAAGTTTAGGACACGTACCACCTCCCCCTGATTAATTCCAGTCAGTCAGATTGTCCAATTGGAGATCGGAAAAGAAGGAAGCGGCACAAAAAAAAAAAAAAAAAAAAGAAAAAGAAAGAAATTTAGGCACTTTCCAATTTAACAATAAAAACATATTCAGAAGAGATCTGAGAGGTTTTTAAGTTTGCCTGCGTCATTAGTATAAAAGAACAAAACAAACAAGAACCTGACCAATTATACAGGTTTAAAAGACATATTGCAAGTAAAAAAACAAAACAATTCAAAGACTACAAAAACCAGGTGGCTCAATAAGTATATACACACACACTTTTTTGTAAATATATTACATCTTTTCCTGCGATAACACTGAAGAAATGACTCTTTGCTACAATGTAAAGTAGTGAGTGGTGTACAGCTTGTATAACAGTGTAAATTTGCTGTCACCTCAAAATAACTCCACACACAGCCATTAATGTCTATATCGCTGGCAACAAAAGTGACTACATCCCTAAGTGAAAATGCCTGAATTGGGCCCAATTAGCCATTTTTCCTCCCCGGCGTCATGTGACTTGTTAGTGTTACAAGGTCTCAGTTGTGACTGGGGAGCAGGGGTGTTAAATTTGGTGGCATCGCTCTCACTCTCTCATACTGGTCACTGGAAGTTCAACATGGCACCTCATGGCAAAGAATGCTCTGAGGACCTGAAAAAAAGAATTGTTGCTCCACATAAAGATGGCCTAAGCTATAAGAAGATTGCCAAGAACCTGAAATTGAGCTGCAGCACGGGGGCCAAGACCATACAGTGGTTTAACCTCCCTGGCTGTTTTCCTGAGTGTGGCTCGGGGTTAAACTTCACTGCTGAAAGCGGTAACCGAGCCACACTCGGGCCGCAGGGCAGTATTCCAACAGGATAACAACCCCAAACACATCAAGACTACCACTGCCTTGCTAAAGAAGCGGAGGGTAAAGGTGATGGACTGGCCAAGCATGTCTCCAAACCTAAACCCTATTGAGCCTCTGTGGAGCATCCTCAAACGGAAGGTAGAGGAGTGCAAGGTCTCTAACATTCACCAGCTCCGTGAGATCATCATGGAACGGTGGAAGAGGACTCCAGTGGCAACCTCTGAAGCTCTGGTGAACTCCATGCCCAAGAGGGTTAAGGCAGTGCTGGAAAATAATGGTGGCAACAAAAAATATTGTTACTTTGAGCCCAATTTGGACATTTTCACTTAGGGGTGTAGTCACTTTTGTTGCCAGCAGTTTAGACATTAATGGCTGTGTGTTGAGTTATTTTGAGGGCGCAGCAACTTTACACTGTTATACAAGCTGTACACTCAATACTTTATATTGTAGCAACGAGTCATTTCTTCAGTGTTGTCACATGAAAAGATATAACAAAATATTTACAAAAATGTCAGGGGTGTACGCACTTCTGTCATATACTGTATATTAGTACAGGAAACTATCAAACTGCAAGATAAGCGAGTGTAACAGCTTAGGAGTTGTCTCAAAGTGCATAAAAGTAAGCATGTCAGCATCCAGATGAGAAAATGAAATAAAATCGGATAGACTTGTCATACCACTGTTTTGCTTGGTCTTAAGGTTTCTTTCTTTTCCTCAGGCTTTTTAGTTGCATGCTCATGGCGTTGAGACGGTGACCCTTCTGACTTTGAAGAGGCTGTAATTTAAAGTAACAGGCTAAGCATTAATGCAGAAAGTGACTAGTAATAAAACTATATAATTTATAGGGCTGAAACAACTAAATCGATAATGAGAAATATTTTCTATTTTCATTATCGATTAATCGGTTGGTCGATTAATCTGCCTGTGTATGGCACACACAGTATAGAACCAGACGGAGATAAACATAAATAACCTTAAATGATACTTTGGAGAAGAAATGCTGCCGTTTTATTTGGTGTGATTTAGTTCTAGTATACTGTTAGACATAACTGGTTTGTTTTAATTTAGTTTACAACAGCAGAACAATAGCACAGGCACCGTGGTACTGCCACTGGGTGGAGGAGCTGTACCCCGGTGTTTTAGCTTTACTTGGTGCTGGAGTCCTGTACCACCACCCCACCCTCCCTTTGGGCTGGATACATACCTGTCCCTGCGCTCCCTCGCTGTCCCCCGCAGTCACACTCCAGACGATCGCGACTTCATGCTTCCTGGTTCCCTTCTCGCGAGCGAACCAGGATGCTGCGATCGCACAGAGGAAAATGCGATTGCGGCAGTCAGTGAGGGAGCGCAGGTACAGGTGGTATGTATCCAGCCCGAGTGTGGCTCGGGGTTACCGCTTTCAGCAGTGAACTGTGTATGGAGCTGATGGGAACAATAAAGACTCAAGCCAAATAAAAAAAACAAAAAACATCTGCTGTTCTTTAGTACTAAAAGAAAGGTTTGTGGTGAATATTAAGTAAAGTGTCCGATTATAAAGCAGTACTTTGTGGTACACCATACTACATTAGTTCCGTTACTGCCAACGATACTCTAAATATTAACCATTGTTCAAAAATGGACAGAAAACAAAAAGGTATTTTTTTCAATTTAAACAAAAAGTTTAATTATCAAGTTCAAATGTATCATTCAATACCAGTAACTTCAGGTGAAATTGCATCATTTAAGTTCAGAAAGCTTACCAAGTAATCAATGTAGATGTAGCAATGATGACTAACAACTCACAAAATGTGAAAGAGGAAGGCACACCTATTTATGTGCAAAATTACACAGAAGAATTGTAACTGACAACTGCATACAGCACCGAAAACATTTCACATAACATACGCACAAGTCATTCTCAAAATACATATATTCATTGAATATAAATCTTTGTAATGTTTTAAGCAATTGTGTGCATGTATGTCATATTCACACTGGTATTTGAGCTTTTCCTCTACCACCAATATATGTAAGACTTGGATAATTCAGGATGAAGGGAGCTGCCTACTGTTAAGATTTTGCCTCTGCACTTAAGTTTGTGTATTATTCTCTGAAAATATATTTACAACACTGCATGGCTGCTTGCAATATTTGCCCAGCATCTGTGTTTGAACACACACACCTCTAGTAAGAGTACCTTAGCCGTCCACCTATTTTTTTCATAAAACTCTAACAGAGTGCCCATATAAATTTTTTCTGAGCGACTAGGATTTAAAGAAGGTACTAAACCCTGGCTTTAATCGGGGGACCCTATGCCCTGAAGATCTAGAAATAATATTTAAGTAGAAAAGGTACAATGACATTATCAGGGTTATTCAAAGAGAATCGAAAAGTCACCGCACGTTCGGTGACTTTTCGTTCAATTCGGTGCGATTTGCCGATCCTATTTCGGCGACCCTGCAGTGTATTCAGCAAGCACCACAGGGACGTCGTAGTGCAGGGAAAGGCCGCCGCAAACCCGACAAACACTCACCGCAAAACCCGGCGAATGCAAACCGAAACCCGCAAAAACATCTGGATTAACCTCGAACATGCCGGAGAAACACGAGCAGCTGTCGATCACAGTGCAGAGCAGCCACCGCAGACGAATGGAGTGGGAGTGGGAGTGTGGGGGGGGGGGAGAACGTACACTTGAATGTTTGAAAAGCAAAACGCTGTTTGCAAAGAAATTACAGAACGAAAATGTCTGGAATTTACATATAAGATCCAATGAATGATAATAAAAAAGGCTGTTAGAGAAAAAAGAAAATCCGATTTTAAAAAACAATGAGCAAAAATTTTCGCCAAAAAAAAAAAAAAAAAAAAAAAATCACGAAAAATGCCTAAAGGATCCAAAAAAAATCTATACATAAAGAGACTTTTTACTGCAGAATATTATAATGAACGGTTTATTAGATATTGAATTAAAACGGGAATATTTTTAACATTGAAGCCTATGGTATTCACCTGAATAAATCTGCCACATGAAACCACCGAATAGCAGGGCAATTCGGCTACTTTTCACTGCTGGTTTTTGTTCTCTGAATAGACGAAGCATTGCTTCTCTATGGGGATTTCACTGCCCTCGAACAGGCACCGTATGTGCAGGCAATTCACCAACATTTGGCGAACTGCCTGCTCTCTGAATAGCCGAATGGCCAGGAAAGGTAACCGTAGGCTGAATTTCACTGTCCGGTTACCTTTCGGCCACAATTCGGATCTCTTTGAATAACCCTGTAGGTGTTGCGCAATATGACCGTTTCACTATATAAATACTGCTGATGCATTTAAATACCCTCCGTTACTGTGGACAGTTACAATACACAGTGGGAAAGGGAAAACCCTGAAACAGCATAAGATTTGCATCTTAAGGATACACATTGCATACATACCTATTACATAGTTACATAGGCTGAAAAAAGACATGCGTCCATCAGGTCCAGCCTTTCACACAACACCTACTGCTGTTGATCCAAAAGAAGGCAAAAAACCTAGTCTGAGCGCTCGCCAAAACGCAACACACTGGGAAAAATTTCCTTCTTGACCCCAGAATGGCATCAGATTTCTCCCTGGATCAAGCAGCTATTCTGCAATAACTACTAAATCTGTGATGTTTGTTCAGAATAATGTTTTGTTACGGTTATGTTTATTATAGATGTCATTTTTTTTTCCCGTTAAAAAATGACATTAAACAACTAGAACAACAGCTATTATCTCCAGTTTCAGCCTTGAGAATTATGCCTTATTTATTACAATTTGGTCTCCATAAAATTGCCAAAAAAAATAAAAAAATAATATAGAAACCAAAACAAAAAATCCCAAACTACTGTAACAGTTACAGAAATAAGTCAGCCATACACAAACAGTGACTCAATACTATGACCCCAAAACTTCAGCAACAGCCACACAGAAATCACCTCTTTGTCATGTATACTGAATTTATTATCTGCCACTGTAAAACAACTGCACCACCAAGGCAGTTTGCCCAAGTCCTACCACCTTTTAAAACATATGGTGTGGTTTGCGAATACATAAACAATAAGCAGTAAAAGGGTTTTATAACATACAGTGTCAACACTACCACAGGAAGCGAGACATTTTATTTATCAGATGTTTGCTGTACATGGAAAGGGGTCATGTAAGAACCCGTTTTTGGTAATAGAGGACAAAAGGAGCCAGAAGAGTAAAGATAGATTAGACTGTTGAGCCTTAATTTAGCAATAGTTGATTTGTGGTGAAAAAGACCCCACCGTTTAATGAAGAACACAATAAAGATAAATCTGAGACAAGGACAGGGCATTGTTCAAAACCGCCTGATTACACTTCAACATGAGGTGTCTGAGAATCCTGAGATTAGTAGATTCTGAGGATCTACAAATGCAAATTTCACTGTCTGGATCACATTCCTACAGGAGTTACCGCCAAACACAGTAAAATCCTGGGAAAACATTCCTAAATTAGCCCAAGTGATCCATCAGCATGTAAAAGGCAGCAGAAAGCATGATATGGACGATGTTTACATCACAGTGCATATTCTTATATGTCAGTTGTTTACCATAAAAGCTGTGTTTAGCATTTCACTTGTACGGTCGAATTCCATCTAGAATTAAGTTGGATTTAGGAATACTATTTTGAACAAATCATTCCCATATAAATATCATCGGTTTACATATTAAAGTACTCACATCTCACACGGAACCGTTCTCCGGATCCACTCTGAGATCCTGGATGAGATCCTGCCTGGGATCCAGAGTTACTTGAACCAGATGAGCTGCCGCTGCCTGGTCTTGGCACAAGCTTCTCTACTCTTTCCCACAGCAGTCTAGGCTCAATATTGCTAAGTGAAGAGAAAAGAAATACAAAGCAAATGATGAGGTCATAAAGTAACACGAGGCAGCTACCAAAAATAAAACAATAATAATTTTTCCTCTTTTGGAGGCGGGAACATTTTAAGTGCTAAGCTAGCCGGATGGATTGCGTTGATTGTTCCAAGAGTATTTTTGCAAAGTAACTAAACCAGTTTGCTCACAGAATATTAATATAGAAAACAATTGAGATGACACATGACATATTGTGGATATAGAAAAATATTACATAACTATAAATAAGGCAGGGCAAACATGGCACTAGAGAATGCAAAGCTAGGTAATAGGTTAAAGTCCCCAGGGCTTTTACAATTTACCCAATGCAAACTGGCCAGTTTGCTGAGAAGCACCATGTGTATACAAGGAATTCCGAGGGTCTGGATTCTCCGTATTTAAACCCAGGCGGAGGAAGCCATTTAAAAGTCTATTAGGACTATAGGAGAGAAATCACAGTTTAAGTTGGCGAATCCTCTTACAATATATACAGCGGTGGGCCCACAGAAACACAAGTTAATTTTTTTAAATGAAAATGAAAAATGGAAAAAAACCAAAAAACTTTTACCAGCAATAATGTTCAGAGAAAATGAAGCTAGCTCTGCAGAAATTAAAAATTCATGGCAATGATCCGATTGCAATACTAAACCCATGTATCTCTTATTGGGACTAAATTAAGGTTTTAGCACATGCACCTCTGTTCTTATTTTCACTCTAACCCCAAAAAAAGATGGAAAAAAGTGGAATTGTCCCTGGACAAAGAGAGGGATTTGGGGCTGAAAGGTTAATCAGATTTAATCAAGTTAATCAGGCCTTTTATTGATTTTTTTTTTTAAAGGCCAAAATTGTCACAATGGGACTCAATTTATATTTCGGCTTTGAAATAATTTACTTAAAATCCCAGGACAATGTATTGCAAGTCCATTCCCCTAGGTGGCACCAAAACAATAGTATTTTAGAAGAATACATAAATTCTTTAAAGTCACATGGATGGTCATGCCCAATATGACATCTATAGTTGAATAAAGAGACCACTCTGAGCAGAGAGCTGTACTACAGGACGTTCTTGTTCAGCATTGGCTGTAGGCACATAGACCGAGAGGTCAGCATGCTGACCTCACGGCTGAGAACCAATGGCACATTGCTGCACAACAGCCCCCACCTAGGTCTTCACAAAGAAGGGAAAATGTGGTGGTGCCGGTCATTGGATCGAGGCAAGTAGAACATCAAGTGAGGAGATTCTCACATTGATCTTTAAGACCAAGACCCCTGATATCACAGGGAAAGTGAGCCTGGGTAATACAGGTGCACTTTAAATGATGACATCATGGTATACTTTGTTCCACTTGCTGTGCCCCAGGAAGACAAGAACACTGTCCAAAAATTGTTAATACAGGTGTTTAGAAATACAAAACAATCAGTAGCTCAGTAGTCATGAATGTCAAAGTATAATTAAAGTTGGATCTGAATACACCCACTAAAACAGGCATTTTCTTAATGATGTTCCTTCCATTTAAAATCAAAATATTTATGACTGGGAAGTGCATAGCAGTGTGTCCATTGAAGCAGTCACGAGGCAATATGCGCAATGATCGCAATGAGGGTGTGCTTTTACATATTTGTATAACCAAGAAACAAAAATAAACTCTTACATAATCTTTCTGTACATGAGGCCCTATAGGTCAGCATGAGATGTTCAAGAAGAAAAAAAAAGGTTCAAAAGTAAAGCTAAATGGCACAACCACAATGCAAAAAACATTCTTATTGTTATTAATATATACACTATGACCTCAGTAGCTAAAATCACCATCAAAGCACAAAACATGTATATGAACACTACAAATATCGAGGTCCACATATAAGCAATATTCAGAAAAAGACATACAAGGGCAGAAACTACCAGAGTCAAATTGGCATCATAAAAAAACAGCAATGAAAAACATTCAAGCAGCATATAGAGGAGAGTGACAGACCACAAAAAGCCACCTGAGGTACCCAACATTTCGGCGTATCCATTTCTCAAGAGAAACATTGCAGTTTCTTGAGGGTGATAGAAAGAACCCTGATTTTGCTGGATGTGCACCCAGTTCTAGGCGGTTCAGTGTGAAGGGGATAACGTGTGTCAACTTTATCAAGAAAGAGAAAAAAAAAAAAGCCAGGTTTCTGCATGTTTACAGATATTTACTGAAATATTGTAAAACCTTGTATATTATTTCTAATTCGATGAATGGTTGTTAGCTCATCTGTTTTTAAATAATATATTCATATTGACATTTTGTCATATCCGGATTAATTTGCTCCAACATTAGCATTGGAATATTATAAGCGTACTGGGCAGTATTACAAAGCTGGTGCTAACTTAACCAGAGCTGTTGTAAACTTAACAACTCCATAGAGTATAATGACTCTGGGAAGTTTACAACAGCTCTGGTTAAATTAGCACCAGTTTTGGATTAGAGCCCATTCCTTTCACCCAAGTGGGTGCTTTTCCAAACAGCTGTAAAAAGTGGCTATATTATGGGATTATTTAGCAGTATTTGTATGGTATTTGTTGAAGTTGCATACACTAGTGGACACTGCCATTATTGGAAAGCAACCAACACTGGCGTACCAAAGAAAAATCCAGACCGCAACGCGTCTGCCACGGTTTGGATATTTATTTTGTAAAATGCCGGTGCTTATCACAGTTGCAATAACAGCAGTTTTCAGTGTTTCCAACTTCCGCAAACACCAATGTTTGCTGACTAACACCCCTCAGTGTTCATGGTTTGGCGCGATTGCAATAATTATTGTTGTTAAGTGAATCCCTTTTAGTGTAAATATATATATGTTTGTCATTTGGATTTTACTGTTCCCACAGAAGGGTGTAGTAGTAGTAGTGTATTGTAGCTCATGGAGTCATGGTCCATGTCTAGCCAGAGGCATATTGCACATTGTGCTCACTCACCTTGTGGAGTTCCTCTGTCCAGTCTGGCTGTTTTGTTGTCCACTGCTCTGTAGTGGCGAGTCTCGGCGTGACAACACAGGGGACCGGGACGTTGTCCTTACAGGCACCTTTAGGTCAGGAAAAACACCTTTTAAAAGACTTGATAACTAAGGAATGTATAGCATGCATAAACAAACTGATTTACACTGCATAAACACAGGCGTTTCTTTTCTTCGACACAAGCTGCAAAGCTTATAGAAAAACACCAGTACACAACAGCAACAGTTTATAAACACAGACTTTCTATTAATGGATAGGTTTTGCAATTTCTATTTTATTTGGCATGACAGCTTTAATTAAGCCAAGCCATCAGAGGATCTGTAAAACGCGACAAAGAGGAGCATAAATATAGAGAATGAAACAAAAGAATTTTATAAATATTCTATATGAACAACAGCTTATATATCCAAAAACCATAGAGAGAGAGTGTGTGTGTGTGTGTGTGTGTGTGTGTGTGTGTGTGTGTGTGTGTGGTGTGTGTGTGTGTGTGTGTGTGTGTTCTATCCTGTACCAAATGCTAACACAAGTGATAAAGCTAAAGGACATGTAGAATTCAGACAGTGTCAGGATGTGATAAGCAGCAAGTACTCAAGTTAAAGTGAGCGATGCAGCCTAGTTGTGAAAGCCCACATACACCATTTATGTAGCCCTGGTCCAAGCATGATATTGTTGCGGATTTCATCTTGTATTACGAAATGTGGACGAACGATAATCTCACCCTTCTGTTCGGTTTTAAACTAAAATGCCTCCAATAAAATTGTAGAATGGAAAATAATGAAAATACACCATGTATACCATAAGAATCAAGATATTGTTAATTGGATCTCAATGCCAAGTAACGAAGGATAGTGTGGCAGACATTAACTGGGATAATTAGTGCTGCAATTAGGTGCTTCTAACTTCTGTATGGAGTAGTTGTTTTCTACGGGTACCGTTTTTCAAACTTGACAAATGTAAGCACTGGCAGAGAGAGGCATTGTAGGAGGAAATTCTGTAAATCACATCTAATTAATACAGACATATATAATTTACAGCAGGGATCTTCAATTCTGCCACCACAGGTGCTGATGACACACAATTCCCAGAATTCTTTAAATTAAATATAGGGGAAAGGAATCAACAGAGTTTTAGTCCAACAACATTGGGGGGGGGGGGGGGGTTCAACGATTGAGATTCTGGTCTCTAATATGTGGCCTGAGACACCAGGTCTATATTTATGAGCCCAAGACAAGTTTGGTTGAAATCCAAACGTTTGTGCCAAATGCCTTAAGGGCCTTTGAGGATAAAACTATAAAACTAATGTGCAGAGAGTTGGATAACAGTGCATTGTGAAAAAAAAAAGTGTTTTTGTAAAATTGACCAATTTGTATACTTCATATTCCATACAGTAAACGTGTGCATGCAGAGGATCATTTCCATGAGAACAACGCATAGCTGAACCGTCAATGAGAACCTACCATGATGCAATACAAAAAGATATAAATGAAAAGTAAATATGATGGTTTGATGATGATGTAAGTTATCCCCATAAGGACTTAATGACGTAACTGTTTTGCCATACAAGCATGGACTTTAAAGACCCTTGGTTCATAAGGGGTTAAATGACTGTCTGTACACAATGTCCAAGTTTCAAATTTCTACCATATTATTCTATTTTAGCAGAATTGCTGTACCAAAAAAAAATAAAATCTATTTATGCCCTAATAACATCTAGACGCAAACATAACATATCTCCAAATTATTGATATGGCAAGAGTGTCAAGTTTATTTCCTAAGTGGTAAAATAAAATAAACTTAAGCATGTACCTCTATTTAATAAAATACCTACACAATAATTACTTGTGACGTTAAGCTTAGCACCGTGCCCATTTAGCTTTGTAGAGGATTTTAAAAAAACATACGTTTGAAGAAACAAACTGAGGTTAAATGGAAAGAGGTAACAAGACTTGAAGGAACACGAGGAGAAGCAAGAATTAGCTGGAGAAAATAAGGTTGCAAAAGCCGGCATGGAAAGGTGTCAGATCTCCATGAACGATGCAAAACTCATAGCTCTCACATATTTGGGGTCAAAGAAAACCACGGCTAACAGAAAAAAGATCTTAACTTGCTTTGCCAATTTAAAAGAAATATGGAAAATTAAACCCAGAACCGCCTACAGCAAAGGGAGAAGTGGTGGTAGTGATTATTTTAAACTCAAAACATGTGGCAAGCCAAGTATATCACCCGAGAGAGAGGGCAAACATGTGTGGCAAAAGACCATATGTATGTCTGATGTAAATTGGATAAAACCTTCAGAGTAAGAATCAGCAGCTCACCGACCAGAAATTAACCCAATTGGCTTTATTCCTTTAATGGGACAGTTTGCCCTTTTCAAATTCTGTACACTTGTGAGAATATATTGTAACCGTAAGGTTTAAAAAAATTTTTTTTTCCCTTTTCTAAAATCAACCTTCGATTGCTAAATCATTCAAACAAAAGGGAAATTCATGTCCAGAATGTTTATTATTCCATTATATTATACAATTGGTGTCAACTGCACCGAAAACACAATATATCGCCATACATATATCGCCACGTGGGATTACGTGGAGTTTTGCATGAATTGGTCATAAAATGTGCTCTGATCTTCATCTAAGTCACAACAATTTGAAAAACACAGTCTGCTTAAAATAATACAACACAAACATTATATGTTTTCATGTGTTTATTGAACATAACATGTAAACATTCACAGTGCAGGGTGGAAAAAGTATGTGAACCCCTAGCCTAATGACTTCTCCAAGAGCTAATTGGAGCCAGGAGTGAGCCAACCTTGAGTCCAATCAGTGTGATATTATTGGACGTGTTGCTGAAAGCTGTCAAGCCCTTTAAAAACACACTCCAGTTTTGGGTTTACTGGTTTCAAGAAGCACTGCCTGATGTGAACAATGCCTCGCAGAAAAGAGCTCT
This sequence comes from Leptobrachium leishanense, assembly GCA_009667805.1. Classification (NCBI taxonomy): domain Eukaryota; kingdom Metazoa; phylum Chordata; class Amphibia; order Anura; family Megophryidae; genus Leptobrachium; species Leptobrachium leishanense. The sequence goes on along the minus strand of CM019064.1, from coordinate 284,226,021 downwards.
CAGAAGACCTACGATCAAGAATTGTTGACTTGCATGAAGCTGGAAAGGGTTACAAAAGTATCTCCAAAAGCCTTGATGTTCATGTATCCACGGTAAGACAGACGGTCTACAAATGGAGAAAGTTCAGCATTGTTGCTACTCTCCCTAGGAGTGGTCGTCCTGTAAAGATGACTGCAAGAGCACAGCGCAGAATGCTTAATAAGGTAAAGAAGAATCCTAGAGTGTCAGCTAAAGACTTACAGAAATCTCTGGCACATGCTAACATTTTTGTTGACACATCTACAATAAGGAAAACATTAAACAAGAATGGAGCACATGGGAGGACACCACGGAGGAAGCCATTGCTGTCCAAAAAGAATATTGCAGCACGTTTGAAGTTTTCAAAAGAGCACCTGGATGTTCCACAGCACTACTGGCAAAATATTCTGTGGACAGATGAAACCAAAATTGAGTTGTTTGGAAAAAACACACAACACTATGTGTGGAGAAAAAAAAGGCACAGCACACCAACATCAAAACCTCATCCCCACTGTAAAACATGGCGGAGGGAGCATCATGGTTTGGGGCTGCTTTGCTGCCTCAGGGCCTGGACGGATTGTTGTCATTGAAGGAAAAATGAATTCCAGAGTTTATCAAGACATTTTGCAGGAAAACGTAACACCATCTGTCCGCCAACTGAAGCTCCGCAGAGGATGGGTGATGCAACAGGACAATGACCCAAAGCATACAAGAAATTCAACAAAAGAATGGCTTCAACAAAACAAAATACGCCTTCTGGAGTGGCCCAGTCAGAGTCCTGACCTCAACCCGATTGAAATGCTGTGGCATGCATGACCTTAAGAGAGCGATTCACACCAGACATCCCAAGAATATTGCTACACTGAAACAGTTTTGTGAAGAGGAGTGGTCCAAAATTACTCCAGATCGTTGTGCAGGTCTGATCTGCAACTACAGGAAACGTTTGGTTGACAGGGTCAACCAGTTATTAAGTCCAAAGGTTCACATAATTTTTCCACCCTGTACTGTGAATGTTTACATGTTATGTTCAATAAAAACATGAAAACATATAATGTTTGTGTTTTATTATTTTAAGCAGACTGTGCTTTTCAAATTGTTGTGATTTAGATGAAGATCAGAGCACATTTTATGACCAATTCATGCAAAACTCCATGTAATCCCAAAGGGTTCACATACTTTTTCTTGCAACTCTAAGAAAAATGATCCCCTAGGAAAATATGGGACTTTCCCCAAAATGTGGAGTAATTAAAACAGGTGCCTAATGTTATAAAGACTAACTCTTCACATAAAACAAGTTTTCATCTATCTGCTCCTTACCCTTGGAGGCACCTCTTCACTGTCTGATCGAGCCCAAGCCCTCTGGGTGGGCTCGGGTATCTCAGACTTAGAATCAGAGCTCTGACTTAGCACTTCACTGCGTGAAGGTGGATGTGGGTCCTGAGATCGAAGATGGTGAGGTGCAAATTTGGGAGAAGGGTCACTGAAGGAATGGGATCGCGAGACAGGGGAAACATTGTTCTTGAGGGATGCCAGATGAGACCATTGTACCTTACAAGGAAACAAGACACAAAACATTTAAATGGCGCCTTGGCATCGGAGGCTTTTTCTGATTCCAACTTGTGAGAATCTAAAAAAAGTCAGTCAAGGACAGAAACAAAACTGTAAGACAGCAGGCAAGATCACTTTGACAAGACTGTAGGAAAAGTGACCTGGTAATGAGATGGGTTTAAAGGCTGTTAATGCGTTAAATAGCAAATTAATGCATGCGTGACTGCTTAACACAAAAAAGCAAACATCGGAGACTACAAAATCGTTTAAAATGTTGTAGCTCAATCAGTAATAAGCTTTAAAGATCTTCAATATTTTTTATTTCAGTTAACCATAGGTACTTTTAATTGAATATTGCATAGCTCATATGGAAATCTGAAAGAAAGACTTGTGCAATAATAACAATGGCAAATATAAAGACAAATGCAGGATGCTTAATACTGAGCAGCCACCTGACACATCTGTCACAATATGCTTCATGCAACTGGATAATGACACAAATAAATATTGAATGACAATGGTACCAAAGATTAAAATTAACCATTAGTCGGACTAAAAATGATGGGAAATGTAGCCGACATAAATCCAGGGTACCAATGTTAGGCCAGAGATCACCTGAGCAGTGCTGACTGGTTTGCAGAAATCCCTAGATTAATGATGTAGTAGAAAGGTCTCAGTTTCTTCTATTTTTGTTTATGGACCATATTTGTGGACAACATGTCCTTGAAGTGTGGCCAAGTATTGATATCCTTTCAAAATGAACTCTTTGCTGTAACAGACGCTGCCGCATACTGCATTACATCAGATTTATTGCAGTATGGACATGGCTTTTCAAATGTATGAAGGTTTTACTTAAATTTAGCTTAATTACTTTGCCTAATCCCATTTTAGTCCATTTAAGTTTGAGATATTCCTTAGACACTGTTATAATTCACAAGATTGGAAGTGTCCCTTATAGAAAAAGTGGCCCCACTTTGGCAGGTGGCTTTAAGCAGAATACCAGGTGAAGTCTTCTTACACGTAGGACCTCAAAAAAAACAGAAAAGCGCATATGGTGCAATATTGATTCCCTGATAAGGGAAAGCTTAGTAATATACGTAATTGCTCATACTCACACCGAGTGAGAGCTGTCAGCCCTCAAATGGAGACGTATCAGGTATTATTGGGTTACCTGCTTACCCCAAAAACGGTCCTCCTGGATACCTGTTACACAGGCTTCTTCAGTGGCAAAAACAAAACAGAATGAGCAATTACATATATTACTAAGCGTTCCCTTAGACAATATTGCACCATATGCGCTTTTCTGTGTTTTTTTTGAGGTCCTACGTGTAAGAAGACTTCACCTGGTATTCTGCTTAAAGCCACCTGCCAAAGTGGGGCCACTTCCAATCTTGTGCCTTTCCTCTGGGGACTTCTATGAAGCGTTAAACCCACACCCACGATCCCTTTCACGATATTTGTACTGTGGATATTGGGAAGTGTCCACTGGGGTAGAAGCGAATCTAGGGGCAACTAAGCGCCTGGGGAATTCTTTTTTCTTTTTGACTGTTCTAATTCAAATGTTGGTATTTCAGCTATGTGCTTGGTTTATATAGCAAATTTATCTTCTAGGATACCGACATTTCAGCAAAGCTAAAGGTTCTGTATGTATGCCATGTATAACGTCTTGCTAGTTTATTTTGTAGTCGTTTAATAACTTTAACAAGAAAATACTCCAGGCCGAGTCTGCCAACAAGTACCGGTAGGATTTTTAAAGTAACTATTTTCAGCAAGTGAAAAAGGATTAAACATTAACTGAAACAAGGCAGACACGCAACTTCAGTGACCGATAACCCCAGCAAACATTTCAGACCACATTTCTCACGCTGTTAAGACAGCAATGTATAAATCTTTCAGCTTGGCAGAAAAAAAAAGGATATCAATATATCTTAAGACAGAGGGTCTGCAATCTTGGCCCTCCAGAGGTTTTGGAATTACATCTCCCATGATGCTCAGGCACTCATTAGGTTGACAGAGTGGAGGGCCAAGGTTGCCGACACCTACCTTAAGGATATATACATGTCAACCTTGCTAATTTTACAAGACAAAATACCCCAAGACTCATGGCTTTTCATACAGAAAAATGCATGCCAAATATGTATTTGTACTGTAGCATTTTTAACTGGTTATAGGGCAATTACAGTATTTCCCAATCAGGGTTTTAGACAGTTTTATCTGCCAGTATTACGGTTTTAAGAATACATGTTTAATACTACAAACGAAGGAGTGTCATCGTAGTGCATAGTTATAGCCTTTTCTTGGATTATGTGATGGGGGACCCATGTGTGGCCTGAAATACTCTTTGATTTACGCGGTTAAGAGTTATGGGCTCATATCAGACTTATTGCGTTCCGTGAGTAATTGAACACAAACCAAAGTATTCTATCACTATGAAATTGCATACATCATTCATAAATAATGAAAAACCTCTAGCGTGTCTGAAAAGGATACTCATTTATCCTAAACTAAAAGGATAGAATATGAAGCTTTGCCATATAAAACCAACATTCCTCCATTTAGGAGGTTGTCACTCTCTTAAGGACTAGAGCGGCTAAGGAAATACAGCGTATAGCATAATCAGCTAGATACTATGACACTAGAAACACATGAAGCGAGTCGGAAAAAACCACGAAGAACCTAATCCTTTTAAAAATCACAATGCATGATCACTCAAGGAATTTTCAGCATCAACCCCATTTGTTTTAATTGCTGTTAAGGGTGTTTCGACAAAGAAACTCTAATATACAATGAATCTCAAGCCCATCCTGGAACAGCAAGAGTCCAGGATTCATGGACAATTATTGACTAGTGCCTCTGTGCTGTGACACTACTTTTATCAGCGCCGAGTTTAAATGTGCACTTAACCCTGATGCATTGTCACAAACCACAATACAGCAACTGTACTTACACAACCTGACTTATGAAATATAGACACTATACTGTTAACCATAAGTTGCTGGGCAAGTGTCAAGAACTATGGTAAGGGAGCATTCACAACAGTATATTTAAAGAAAATCAAAAAAACTGTTCCAAAGTTTTACTTTGGTTTTGGAGAGAGGGAAAAAAAATTAAAAAAAAATACCACCCTGATTAATTCATTAAGGTGTAAGTCTTTCTTAAAGTAAAAGACCGTTTAAATAGCTTTGTAATTATTTTAAAAATCCTCTCATTCAGTAACAGGCAGGTAAGTATTAGCATGCTGACATCTTGCTCCATTATTTAAACCAGTAATCACACCACATTATTTGTGGGTAGACCTACCTGAGGTTCCACTGGCCGATGCAGGGCAGGCTGCGCAGGCTCAGCATTTCCATTGGAAAAGGACTCAGATCTTGAAGGCACTGGTGTCTCTAAAACTCTCCCGGTTGGCTTAGACTGTGCTTCTGGGGAGCCTTGGGTAGCTTTCCTAAGACGCTCTTCAGCCTAAAACAGGGAAGCAATAAACTGTTAGAGCCTTTTAGTAGAAAAATGCTATAGAGGCAAAAAGTAAAGTCTCAACCCAATTGAATACATACCCTAAAATTGTGAGAGACAATCACACACACACCAGAATGCACAATAACTAGAACAGTGATAGCAAACCTTTATGAGTCCAAGTGCCCAAACTGGATCACTAAACAAACTTCTGTGTCTCAAAGTGCCAACCCTTCAATTAGACCTGCATACTGAGGATTTCTTTTAGAAAACAATTCATACATTAAGGACACAAACAGTTGGGACACAAACCGTTCACAATCTGAATGTGCTACTGTAACATTTAGCACTAGCTATATCTGTCCCACTCCCTACGGGAAAACATGGTGTGGTTGAGATGCGTAGTTGGCGCCACCCCCTGCGCGGCACACCTTTTTTTCTTTGGTTTACAGCAGGGACAGGCTAGAAACATTGTTTCCATGTAATCCAGGAAGACTTGTCTACTGTAACTAGTGCACCTCTATCGGATACAGCATACCGTTTAGATTATTTTCTGTCTATCCTATTAGCCTGGACCCATGAAGGCCCGGTTCCATCTTTTGATTGGTTATTACCACTCTTTTGAACTAGGATTGTGTTGTTGTACCGCTTTATCCCTCTTTTTTGTACTTCAGTGAGGTACTGATATTTTATTTGGGATTCCAATTAGTACATCAATCACTGGATCTTTTTAATGCCTTTTGTTAACAAAAAAAAAATCTAAAGATACGTTTTATATTTTGTCACAACTTTGTGCATCACACTAGCGCGACTTCTGACCCTTCCCACTCACCTGGACCCTCAAAAGGTCCATTTTTCATTTTCTGTATCGGGGGGGGTGTTGTCACTACAACTTTGCCACAAAATAAATAAAATCTTGTTGCTGTACACCTAGCTACCATTTCGTCCCTACTGGAACCCAGATCGCTACATTTTACAAAATTTTAGCTACTCCTAAAAGATGACGCTAAAGGATTCTGCATTTGCAAAATCTTTTAGTACTCTTTAAATGCCCCCCCCCCTAAATCCAATACTCCGCATTCATCCTGCAGCGAGAATAGTAGCCCGACACGCCGCTCCTTCTGGCCACGAGCAGAGTGAGACTAGGAACAAATAGATCCCAGTGTCCCTACGCTATCTCACGAGAGTGAGATTGCGCTGGGCTCGCGGGCCAGAAACGCAAGCCTCCATGGAGTACTATGGACTCCAGGTGATAGTCTTGGCTGCACAGAAGCACTACCACGAGTACCTCAGGTGTGTTCCAAGGAGAGGTGCTGAGCTAACGCCTGAATTTGTGGCACGTGTGCGCCATTGCTGAAGTAGAAGGCGTTTGGTGATCTGCACAATGAGCTTCCCCCCCCCCCTCAGTTTTTTAAGACGGCACAGATAAGTCACTTATTGACATGAATTAAATATACAAGACCGTGCCATTTTCATGTACTTATGAATATTTTATGAGCATTTTAAATGTAAAGACAACTTCCACAGCACATGAGATTACCATTACATGCATACTTTAAAATTTAAAAAATAAAATACAAGGTGCATCTAAGCAGATATAGGTGTCTGCCAATATACAGGTGAAACTCGAAAAAATTAGAATAGCGTGCAAAAGTTCATTTATTTCAGTAATGCAACTTAAAAAGGTAAAACTAATATATGAGATTCCGTTCAAGCCGTGATTTGTCATAATTGTGAGGATTATGGTTTACAGCTCATGAAAACCCCAAATCCACAATCTCAGAAAATTAGAATACTACATGCAATCAATAAAACAAGGATTGTACATAGAGCAATATCGGACCTCTGAAAAGTATAAGCATGCATATATGTACTCAGTACTTGCAGGGTTATTCAAAGAGAATCGAAAAGTCACCGAATGTTTGGTGACTTTTCGTTCTCTTCAATTCGGGCCGTTTCGGCAATCCCATTTTCGGCGACCCTGAGGTGTATTTAGCAAGCACCACAGGGCCGTCGAAGCGCAGGGAAAAGCTGCCGCAAACCCGACGAAAAGTCACCGCAAAAATCCGGCGAATGCATGCCGAAACCCGCAAAAACATCTGGATTAACCCGCCGAAGACGCCGGAAAAACCCAAGCAGGAGCCGAACACACGCAGCGAAGCCTCCGGAAAAAGCCGACATTGCAGACGAAGGCAGTGAATAAATTAGCAGAACAGTTTGAAAAGTGAAACGCTGTTTGCAAAGAAACTACTGAGCGAAAATGTCTGAAATTCACATATGAGGGCCGAGGAATGATACTAAAAAGGGCTGTTACAGAAAAAATAAGTAAACTTAAAAAATAAAAAAAATCCAGAAAAATGCTTAAAATTTCCTAAAAAATCTATAAAGAGACTCTTTACTGCAGAATTTTATAATGAACGGTTTATTAGATATTGGATTAAAACGGGAATATTTTTAACATTGAAGCCTATGGGATTCGCCTGAATAAACATGTCGAATTAAACCACCGAATGGCAGGGCATTAGGGGAACCTTTCACTGCTGGTTTGTGTTCTCTGAATAGCCGAAGCAGTGCTTTTTTATGGGGATTTCACTGCCCTCGGAAGAGGCGCCGTATGTGCAGGCAATTTGCCAGGATTTGGCGAATTGCCTGCTCTCTGGATAGCCGAATGGCCAAGAAAGGTAACCGAACGCTGATTTTCAGCGTTCGGTTACCTTTCTCCAGCCATTCGGATCTCTTTGAATAACCCTGTTGGTTTGGGCCCCTTTTGCAGTAATTACTGCCTCAATGCGGCAATGTGGCATGGAAGCTATCAGCTTGTGGCACTGCTGAGGTGTTATGGAAGACCAGGATGCTTCAATAGCGGCCTTCAGCTCTTCTGCATTGTTCGGTCTCATGTCTCATCTTTCTCTTGGCAATGCCCCATAGATTCTCTATGCGGTTCAGGTCAGGCGAATATGCTGGCCAATCAAGCACAGTAATCCCATCGTCATTGAAACAGGTTTTGGTGTTTTAGGCAGTGTGGGCAGGTGTCAAGTCCTGCTGGAAAATGAAGTCAGCATCCCCATAAAGATAGTCTGCGGAAGGAAGCATGAAGTGCTCCAAAATCTCCTGGTAGACGGCTGCGTTGACCCTGGACTTAATGAAGCACAGTGGACCAACACCAGCAGATGGCATGGCTCCCCAAATCAACACAGACTGTGGAAACTTCACACTGGACTTCAAGCATCTTGCAGTGTGTGTCTCTCCATTCTTCCTCCATACTCTGGGTCCTTGGTTTCCAAATGAGATGCAAAAGTTGCTCTCATCAGAAAAGAGGACTTTGGACCACTGAGCAACAGACCAGGTCGGTTTTTCTTTAGCCCAGGTAAGACGCTTAGGACGTTGTTTGTTGTTCAGGAGCGGCTTGACAAGAGGAATACGACGTTTGAAGCCCATGTCCAGGATCCATCTGTGTGTGGTGGCTCTTGATGCACTGACTCCAGCCTCAGTCCACTCCTTGTGAAAGTCACCAACACTTTTGAATGGCCTTTTCCTGACAATCCTCTCCAGGCTGCGGTCATCCCCGCTGCTTGTGCACCTTTTTATTCCACACTTTTCCCTTCCACATATCTTTCTATTAATGTGCTTTGATCCAGCACTCTGGGAACATCCAACTTCTTTTGCAATGAACTTTTGAGGCTTTCTCTCCTTATGGAGGGAGTCAATGATGGAATTCTGCACAACTGTCAGGTCAGCAGTCTTTCCCATGATTGTGATTCCTACTGAACCAGACTGAGAGACCATTTAAAGGCTCAGGAACCCTTTGCAGGTGTTATGCCTTAATTAGCTGATTAGAGTGGGACACTTGGAGCCTAGAATATTGCACCTTTTCACAACATTCTAATTTTCTGAGATTGTGGATTTGGGGTTTTCATGAGCTGTAAACCATAATCATCACAATTCTGACAGATCACGGCTTGAACTATCTTGCTTTGCGTGTAAGGAGTCTATCTCATATATTAGTTTCACCTTGCATTACTGAAATAAATGAACGATTGCATGATATTTTTCGAGTTTCACCTGTAGATCACACTGGATTGGGTAGCACATTACGGCACACAAATACGCTCGGAACTTCAGGAGAGCCACAGTCTACTGAGTACCCACTGTCTGTGCTGTACCACTCCGAGGATAATGGCCTTCCCATCCAGCTTGAGAAATGACAAAAATTAGAACACCAAATCACCTATGCAACGTAGAATAAGGTTGCATATACTGTGAAACGTTCTGAAAGCCATGGAACCTACTTCTCGTACTCTTTCAGTCTGGTCATAATGAGCTTTAGATTCTGGGATATGATAGTTCTGCTTGGTCCTCTCCTGCTGCGGCAATGCAGGTTGCTGAGGCTGTGGCTGCTGTGGTGGCTGCTGCCGGTGATCATGCTGAAGAGACATGAGATAGGCCTGCTCCTGTTGAAGCTGCCGCTGGAGCCGTTCAGCTTGCCGGTGTTCTTCCATCTCTCTCCACCTATACTCCTAAATTCATCAGTGCAGAGAAAGAAAAATGTTTTAAGGGCACAGGAGCAACCAATCCTACAAACCATATTTAAAAAATAAATGCATACGCATTCACACAATTTCAGGCTATTCCCCTTCTGATAGAGATTACAGCAGCTTTCTTACAAACATTTCCCATCCTCTACCAGTGCATCAACTAAGCAAACATATTGAAAGCAATCTGCATTTGTGTGCCTTTATAGAAGCTTGGCCAGGACTTTCTATACAATAAATTTGGAACACATTAAACCCGGACAGTGTCTTTTAACCCATTGTAGATTGAGTCTGTTAATGAAGCTTCAGTAATGAAATCAAATTTATGATCTGTAGTTAAAACGTGTCGAGACGGTAAAAACACAAATTTAAAACACACAAGAAATTTACCAAAACAGTCATGGAAGAAAACATGGTTGTGCTGAAAAATTCTACATCTGTTGCCATCAGTCTCACTGTCAGGCAGTCTATTAACCTTTTAAGAGCCAGATGTGTGTGCAACACAGATTGCAGCGGAACAACATTGGGATAAAATGGGTTTAAAGGTTAAAAAGCAGTTGTTTATCCAGTGTGTGCAGCTGTGGTTGAACAAGGATGACCTTACTACTTTATAGATCGGGACATGCCAACAGAGTATTATTACCAGTAACATTGCCTGCTCTTGCAGCAGCTGCTGTTGAAGGATTTCCAAGTGCCTCTGCTCCTCTTCCAGCTGTCGTCGAATGTATTCCTGTCATGCAAAACTTTCCGTAGGTATTAAAAATCATCTTTGCATGGCTTCTTGACTTTGTTACAGTACACAAACACAAAATATGAATTTGGAATATACTGTGCATCTCATAATGCAGGGGTAAAAAAAAAAAGAAAGAAAAAAAAAGTTCAAGCTATGGGAGCGTAAAAAAAGAAAAAGAAAAAAAAAACATTTATATACTTTTTACCTGTTCTTTCAATGGGTTTTTTTGGAAGAAAAGGCAGAATGAACTAAAACAAAGTACTATACTGGCTAGAATAATTTAAGAGAAGTATATTCTCTCTGTGGTTGGTTTCCTGTCAAAAAGTATCAGACTTAGAAACAAATTTCACAAGTGAAGGTCTATTACATGTGGATAAATTTGTTGAACTTTTTTTTGATATCCCTTTTAAGATCTCTCCGTTCACACGTGACATCAGGATTCTCCACAAACCGTGCATGTATGCCTACAATAACTATTCACTTGTAGCGCCTTGATCTTTAATTGCAAGCTCAAAGACGGAGGACCCCAGTGTCGTGGCCCTATTCCTTACCCCTGCCATTGGAGTATGTGCATATTATTTGAATACAATGCCTGGGTAATGCTACATTTTGTTCCTGGTACAAGACTGCCACAGGACTAGGAAAGAAGCAGGTAAACTATATTGGCCTACTTTTCTATTAAGCGCTGTATAATGGCATGTCATGTAAGTTCTATGTTAATCCTAGCCTGAGCAGCAGCTGACATTGTCCATTCCTGTACTGAATATAAAAATTCTGCAGCTGGGTTATTTACGTGGTTGATAATCAGTCTGAGAAGCATTTTTTTTTTTTTTTACAGTGAGATTACTGGAAATTTATTTATAAATTAAAAACAAAAATAACCTATTAATAATTTGCCAGAAAAAACCTTTGCCTAACCTGTTCTCTTTCCACGCGTCTTTTCTCTTCCTCCGCTCGCCTTCTTTCTTCCTCTTCTTTTCTTCTACGTTCCAACTCTTCCATCCGCTTTTTCTCTTCTTGCTCCCTTCGTCTTTGCTCACGTTCCTGCTGCCGCCGAGCCTCCCGTTCCCTCCGTTGTTGCTGATTAAAAGGAAAAAAGTTAGATTAGCGGCTGTGTGAGCGCACTACATTACAAAAAGAAACAAAAAAAAGAGGACAGAATTTACAAATTGACATTGCCTTTGCGGAACAATATGTAAATGGAAACTAGATCTGATTCAATACATATTCCATAAAATACAGCTAATTAGAGCCTGTACTAGCTAGTCACGAAATAAATATTAACCAATCCTGACCCCCAACACCTTCCTGGTTGCACCCACTTACCCCACAGACGTTAGCGCAGGGATGCGAAGCAACAGTTTCCCAGATATTGATAGCCTACAAATCCCAGAAATCTTTGAATGCAATACATAGCCAGGAAATCATGGGAATTGCAGTCCTGTAACATTGGGGGGTTTAGAGAGTTAAAATTCCCTTCCTTTCTAGCACATGACGTTTTCCCGTTCTGACAAGGTATGCTACGGGAATCAGCAGGCGATATTGAGCTCTCCGCCAAACGCATTTAGAGACATTGAGCGATCTCTGCTGCACTACCTGTTCAGTGCAGATTATAACGATGGAAGGCTGTCCAGCGAGAGCAGATTATATAATTTCTACACAATCAATACGTTTTATCAGGGAGCAACAAATTATGTTATCCTGACATTCGTGTCTACAGGAACTTCCGTCAAGAAAACTCTACATTGGAAATTACAGATCTGCTACATTTTAGATTTCGAAACATAAATAAAAACTAAAAGGGCATTCAAAAAAAAAACAAGCAGACAAAAAGAAAAAATCCACAAAAATGTAGACAACAAATATATCTATATACACGCTGGTCCAACGGATAACCAGATGGGCCACAAATTCTACCCTAGACCGGAAATTGTGTCCAGTCATCTGGTGGGCCAGCGTGTCTGTAAATTTGAGGATTAACACCTGATTCTTCTGTGACCACTTGAGTTATACAGTTGTGTTCAAAATTATTCAACCCCCAATGCTGTAAAGGGTTTTAGGGAATTTAGTGTACAGTTGTAATTGTATTCAGAATGAAATCCTACAAGGACTTTTTAAAGAACCATATGCAACTAAAATGACATCAATTGGTTTTGTAATACAGTAGTAAATGTTTCTTTTGTGAATTCTTCATTGACACAATTATTCAACCCCTTAAAGACTACCACTCTGAAGAACAGAGGTTCATTCAAGTGTTTTCAATCAGGTATTGAAAACACCTGTGGATGTCACGGAGCAGCAATAAAGCATAATAAGCACCAATTAGGCAGCTTTAAAATGACTGTGATACTCAGCTCCTTCTAGACATTTACTGGTGTGGTTACAAACATGGTGAAGTCAAGAGAATGGTCCAGGAAGACAAGAGAAGAGGTGATTACTTTTCACAGGAAGGGCAATGGCTATAAGAAGATTGCAAAGATGTTAAACATAACAAGAGAGACCATAGGAAGCATCATTCACAAATTCAAGGCAAAGGGCACTGTTGAAATGCTACCTGGTCGTGGCAGAAAGAAGATGCTGACTTCGACTGCTGTGCGCTACCTGAAGCGTAGAGTGGAGAAAAGTCCCCGTGTGACTGCTGAGGAACTGAGAAAAGATTTGTCAGATGTGGGTACTGAAGTTTCAGCTCAGACAATACGGCGCACCCTGCGTAATGAAGGCCTCCATGCCAGAACTCCCAGGCGCACCCCCTTGCTGTCTCCAAAGAATAAGAAGAGTCGACTGCAGTATGCCAAAAGTCATGTGGACAAACCACAGAAGTTCTGGGATAGTGTTCTGTGGACTGATCAAACAAAATTAGAACTGTTTGGGCCCATGGATCAACGCTATGTTTGGAGGAGGAAGAACAAGGCCTATGAAGAAAAGAACACCTTGCCTACTGTGAAGCATGGCGGGGGGTCAATCATGCTTTGGGGCTGTTTTGCTTCTGCAGGTACAGGGAAGCTTCAGCGTGTGCAAGGTACCATGAATTCTCTTCAGTACCAGGAGATATTGGATGACAATGTGATGCAGTCCGTCACAAACCTGAGGCTTGGGAGACGGACTTTTCAACAGGACAATGATCCCAAGCATACCTCCACGTCCACTAGAGCATGGTTGCAGATTAAAGGCTGGAACATTTTGGAGTGGCCATTACAGTCACCTGACTTAACTGGAGGCTTTTGCCCATGACGAATGGGCGAAGATACCCGTAGATCGCTGCAAGACACTTGTGTCAAGCTATGCTTCACGTTTAAAAGCTGTTATAACTGTAAAAGGATGTTGTACTAAGTACTAAGATTGAATGTCACTTGGGGGTTGAATAAAACTGATAATGATGTGAGCACAGAAAAGACATTTGTGGTTATTTCATTATAAATGTTATGTTCTATTTGTCTGACCTACACGTGCCTCTTTGATTTAATTGTAAGCAAGATGACTGAATGATCAAAATCAATGTCAAACTGGCCAAAACACTCAATTTCAGTGGGGGTTGAATAATTTTGAACACAACTGTAGGTTTCTTCTCTGAGTATTCAAGTTACACTAGGCTAGATCGGTTTCTAGTTTATATTCACAAATGTATAGTCTCAATTCACGATCTAGGAGCACCTGGACGCACAATCTTTAAAGGGATCGCAAAGAAAAGAAACCATGCCAGGAAATGGCTGTCATTCATGATAATCCACGGGTGAGGAGAGTATGCTCATAAGTTTTTTGATTATGCCATAAAAATTTACATAAACTCTTCCTGGCTAGTAGGTAATAGTGCTTACCTTTTTCGACTATCAACTATAAAATTTTGCCATGCCTTGGGGACTACGAAAGCAGAAGCCTGGGAACCCCAGATGTTTTAAAACTACATCACTTATGATGCTCTACTACTCATTTGATTGGCTGAGCTTTTGTGGGAAATGCAGTGTCATACAGTGGGGCAAAAAAGTATTTAGCCAGCCACCAATTGTGTAAGTTCTCCCACTTAAAAAGATGAGGCCTGTAATTGTCATCATAGGTACACTTCAACTAGGAGAGACAAAATGAGAAAAAAAAAATCCAGAAAATCACATTGTCTGATTTTTAAAGAATTTGCAAATTATGGTGGAAAATAAGTATTTGGTCACCTACAGTACAGTACAAACAAGCAAGATTTCTGGCTCTCACAGACCTGTAACGTCTTCTTTAAGAGGCTCCTCTGTCCTCCACTCGTTACCTGTATGAATGGCACCTGTTTGAACTTGTTATCAGTATAAAAGACACCTGTCCACAACCTCAAACAGACACACTCCAAACTCCACTATGGTCAAGACCAAAGAGCTGTCGAAGGACACCAGAAATAAAATTGTAGACCTGCACCAGGCTGGGAAGACTGAATCTGCAATAGGCAAGCAGCTTGGTGTGAAGAAATCAACTGTGGGAGCAATCACTAGAAAATGGAAGACATCCAAGACCACTGATAATCTCCATCGATTTGGGGCTCCACGCAAGATCTCACCCCGTGGGGTCAAAATGATCACAAGAACAGTGAGCAAAAATCCCAGAACCTCACGGGGGGACCTAGTGAATGACCTGAAGAGAGCTGGGACCAAAGTAACTAAGGCTACCATCAGTAACACACTACGCCGCCAGGGACTCAAATCCTGCAGTGCCAGACGTGTCCCCCTGCTTAAGCCAGTACATGTCCGGGCCCGTCTGAAGTTTGCTAGAGAGCATCTGGATGATCCAGAAGAGGATTGGGAGAATGTCATATGGTCAGATGAAACCAAAGTAGAACTTTTTGGTAAAAACTCAACTCGTCGTGTTTGGAGGAGAGAGAATGCTGAGTTGCATCCAAAGAACACCATACCTACTGTGAAGCATGGTGGTGGAAACATCATGCTTTGGGGCTGTTTTTATGCAAAGGGACCAGGACGACTGATCCGTGTAAAGGGAAGAATGAATGGGGCCATGTATCGTGAGATTTTGAGTGAAAACCTCCTTCCATCAGCAAGGGCATTGAAGAGGAGACGTGGCTGGGTCTTTCAGCAGGACAATGATCCCAAACACACTGCCCGGGCAACGAAGGAGTGGCTTTGTAAGAAGCATATCAAGGTCCTGGAGTGGCTTAGCCAGTCTCCGGATCTCAACCCCATAGAAAACCTTTGGAGGGAGTTGAAGGTCCATGTTGTCCAGCGACAGCCCCAAAACATCACTGCTCTAGAGGAGATCTGCATGGAGGAATGGGCAAAAATACCAGCAACAGTGTGTGAAAACCTTGTGAAGACTTACAGAAAACGTTTGACCTCTGTCATTGCCAACAAAGGATATATAACAAAGTATTGAGATGGACTTTTGATATTGACCAAATACTTATTTTCCACCATAATTTGCAAACAAATTCTTTAAAAATCAGACAATGTGATTTTCTGGATTTTTTTTTCTCATTTTGTCTCTCATAGTTGAAGTGTACCTATGATGACAATTACAGGCCTATCTCAGCTTTTTAAGTGGGAGAACCTGCACAATTGGTGGCTAACGAAATACTTTTTTGCCCCACTGTAGTTGCTGATCCCTGATTTAAAAGAACACTTTAGGATAAAATCCTGATTCTCTGCAAGGTTTCCCAGCCTGCACTTTGTTAGAGCTGAAGCAAACATTTCTGCAGCTCAACTGAAGTAAAAGAAAAGGTTGTCTGTGCTGCTATGCTGTGGCAAACTAAACGTATGCAAACTTTAAACAGATGTGTGACTTCCGTAGATACAAACACTTTTGTGTTTTGTTTATGATCATGTCTTTTCATTATTTGGAAAAGTAAAAACATGCTTCAAATTCAACACCACCAAGTCAGACCAAGAGAACAGGTTTGAAGATATTTTAAAGCAATCTTGTCCAGTAAAGGGCGTAGCTGAAACTGGCATGATTTTTTACCTCTTCAAGCCTTCGCCTTTGCTCTTTCTGCTGCTCTATGCGCTTCTGTCTCTCTGCCAGGAGTTGTCGCTTATACTCCTCCTGCTCTCTGAGTTGTTGCTCCTGCAGCAGCTGCTGCCTCCGCAAGGCCTCAGAGCGCTCCTTGTTCTCCTGCTGGAGTCTCAGGAAATCACGTCTAAGTGTGGATTCCCCAGGCACATTCACAATGGAACTGAAAGAGGGGAAAACAGTGACTTTGGATTGAGAAAAGAAAAATAAATAACGGCATGCTGGCTCAGATAAAATAACAGGTGGACATGTCCAGATTGTAAATTATAGCATTTTTATGGTTGTCAGTCATGTCAATTTTGCTATACTCTTTGCACGACATATCTAGTGAAGCGCAATCTGCTGGCACTACATACATAATCAATTAATTCTTCGGAGATGGCTGTCTATCTGTACACAAATCTAGTTTATAAAAGTAGGAGTCATGAAATTCGACTGCATTGTCTCAAAGTTGGCAAAAAACTTTATGCATGTGGCTGACATTGCAAATAGCGCTGCTATTAGAAAAAAAATTCATTAAGGTTGGCAAAGTGAAGCAAGACCACATGCAATAATCAGGAGCAGTAATTGTACCATACCAGGATACTAGGTTAGGAGAGGTAAGTCTTCATGTCAATATGTCACCATATAGGCCACTTACCTCGGCTCCCCTTCTTGTTCAGGCACTTCCTCTTCTTCCTCCTCACTTCCACTGTATTCGTACTCCGTTTCATCTACAAAGAAAGCAGATATAAACATTAAACCATGTGATGTTTTTCCCTGTTAACAGAATTCACTGAACTGTGACAGATGTAAAATAAAACACAAGTGGGGAAATTATCATCATAATGATTTTAACAGCCATGCCATTTTATTTCTGTGTATGTTCTATCCCCCCTTTTTGTGTTATTTTGTTTCTTTTTCATATATTCATTTTGTGTCTTTAGTATATACTGTAAATAATATTGTGGCAACGGTCGAGGGAGAGACAATATCTGAATAGCATACTTTATAACATTCGGAGTTGCGAGATCAGGAGGGGACTGGGTGTGTCTAAATGCAGTAAACAAGTGACACTGTGCCAGTCACTGGGGACATCCAAAACTGTGGGTCCTACTATAAACTTTGTTATATACATGCCCCAAAAAAGTCCATAATAGGGACTATCTGTGCCAAATAGGGATACTTGAGAGGTATACTCTGCTGCAGGACACACCATTCTTGTCTCAAGGGTTGGTCACCGTTCCAAAGATGTCAGCATGGAGGGTCTCTTCCCTGCATAAAACAGTTGTGGCCTGTGTTGTGTCTCCAACTCAAAAAGCACTCATCTATCATGCACTCAATACTATACTAGTAGTGGGTGCTCAGTAGTATTCCTGGGTAATCAACCCCAAACACAATTCTAGCTATAACAACACAAAAGGAACCAGGCACTTCTCAAAGTCAAAGTGCCACTATTATTTAGGAAACCGCAACATCTCAGCTTGCAATGAGAATGGCTGAGACGTTGCCGTTTCCTAAATAAAAAGTGCCACTTTGCCTTAGAGAAGTGCCCAGTTCTCTTGTATTATTTTTGCTGGGGGAAGAGACACAGGCACGAAACATCACAAAGCCCAGGCAGTGGCTCTATCCTCAGTGCGCACGCATTGCATTTCACATGCTAACCTTTTGTACAGAAAGGGGTAAAGGGGTCAGTCCACAGTTCCAAAGAACAATGCATGCCTGCACAGGACACCGGGACCCCAGCAAACTAGACTGCTAGCCACAGTGCAAACCTCCCCCCCTGCAGGGCCAGGCTACCCAGGTCATGAGAGCATGTAAAACTGAGTTCAAGGCTCAGCAGTGGATTCAGGCCATGGTATTCTACCAGCACGGACAGCAGCAGGGTAGACATCAGCCGAGAGGCCAGCTCTACAGTCAGGCTTTCCCAGTCCTGAAGCACCCTGTGAGGATCCCCCACCACCACCCCTCGCAAGAGCACTATGATGGCCAACACCCACCTCACTGCCATTCTGCCACTTCCCACAGAGCCTGGCTCTGCATGCACTATCCATTTAGCATGTCACCTCCAGTCACCCAAAACCTAAAGTGTGGGAAGATTGGGCGGCAACATAAGGGTGCCCAAAGGCAGCTAGCTGTGTTACGGATGCTCCTGTTCGAAATATGGGACAGCTGGACAGTCCTCCAAAACCAGAATGGAATAGCCTGTATGACTCACTGATTTTCATATCAAAACCAAAGTTTGACCAGCTCTTAAAATAAGTAGATGGGTACTCTATTTTTCTAGTGGGTCATAACATTCGGTTTATCTTTTCTGTTGATCTACAGATGTATAATTTCACACTGGATTCAACCAGATTATGAGGCACCTTCAAAAGATTACGCAAACAGTCCGATAGTTAGCCATTCATAAATAGTTGCCAAAGTAGAGATACTTGGGATACAGTACCAATCGCTAATCCTTCCATGGAGCAAACTGCTCGGATCTTCCTTTAATATTGTCAGGGTGGTGGGAAGAGAGCGTCAGACCCCTTTTTAAGGGTTATGATCAAATTTGTTGCCATCCGTGTGATTTTATTTTTGCCCTAAAGAGTGATCGTTTGGTACATTGTGTCAATAAACCTCTGAGCAGAACAAAGGCAGGAGGCTGTGAATTGACAATTGGTTATGGCTCACCTTAAGAGGTTTCCCTTTATGTTGACCGGTGGTTTCAAGAATTTTAAGAAATATATATATACATCCCTGTACTATTATTTTTTGAGAATATATGGGATTCAAAGCGCAGATGACAATTTTTTGGTATGTTTTACGCATGAAGTGAAGCTAAACACTGACTGTACAGTGCCAGCAATAGGAAGAGAGCATGGACGGATTTGTGTTTTTAACCATTTTCTTACTTTAAGGGAGACCGGAGTAGTTCTTTTAAATTCATGCACTGATTAGAAAAATGGAAAACTCCAGCATGTTAAAATTATGGCAATTTGACACACAAGCACGTTCAAAGCACTGTTTACCTATTAATGTGCTGTAATTTTAATGGGAGCCATAAAATGTTCTATTTGTTCTTTGACAATGTTTTGCCAAACTAAGGCTAAGGTTACCAGACATTCCCACCTGCAGAAAAGACCATCTCCTAATTAGCAGCTCTGCTTGTAAAGAGTACCACAGGGTATCTCTTCTCAAAGACACGTTGCTTGTTCGCCGGAGAATGTGGAAAGAGCTCGGCTCAGATGGGTTTCCTAAGGCACAATGAACCACTACAGTGCCCCTTTCTGTCCCTTTACAGGCACAAGTCCAGAGCTCTTGAATATTAGGGAGGGAGGGGGGACCAAAATCCTGGTAACAGTGAAATTATCCTGCATTGGAAACGGTTTAATAGTTTGTCCTTTAAGGGTTATTTCAAAGCATAAAAAGCAGGAACAAATTGGAACGATCGGCTCTGGTGTGCAATATCAGATACTTATTACAGACACATCCACAGGTTTTAAGTTAAGAATCCTAGATCCTCCAGCCTGGAAGCAACTGGCGTGTATCCCTTTATTATCATAGTTTGTTTCAAATATATAAAGAGTTTATATATGGGTAATAGTGCAGGCACGATTTGTATTTTGGATTGTGCCTCCAGCAACTTTGTTGAGAAGGAGAACATCTTGCAAAGATAGACGGTAGCAAAATACAAACAAAAAAAAGTGCCAAGGGTTTTCAACTAAAAAGATAAGGGATAGACGCTCCGGCAGGCAACCCAGGACATAAGGATCGGTGGAGCAAAGGGGTTGAGACATCCACCCTAAGACCCCGTATACACCTAAGCGTTTTAAAGCGCGTTCCTGCGCGCTATAAAACGCATGAACAGGGAAACCCCATGATTTCCTATGGGACCTGTTCACACCTGGGCGTTTTAAAGCACGCAGGAACGTGCTTTAAAACGTCCTACACCAAAAGAAGTACGGGAGCTTCTTTGGGGCATACCGCAGCGCATTCGCGGCCATAGACGTGAACGCGCTGCAATGCTCGTTCGCGCGTTTTTAACGTTTGCGCAATACGCACGTCAAAAAACGCACGTATTGCACGCGTAACAAAACGCTTAGGTGTGAACCCAGCCTAAGGGTGTCTGATGCGATACGCTCTGAGCCTACAAGTTATAGGGGTCTCTGAAATCGTGACCTGAACGTACAGAGAAGGGCAGCACCACCCTATATTTGACCAGAGTCACTTATACCTAGAGCTGGGACACATTAAGGCTCTTTTAAATGCAAGGGTCTACCCTTAAACTATATTGCACAATCCCTTGTATCTGTTCATTTCTCTTTGAAAGTCATCGAGGGTTGAGACCACGAACATATGCACTTTTAAAGAGGACTTATTGGTTTTTATGAACTATTTATTGATCTAGTCATCACTTCTATAAATATTTTGTTCACTGGACAATCTTATTCCTATGTGTGATCAGCTCCAAACTTTTCCTGCACGATTTATCGTTTTTATATATATTCATCCATATCTAATTGGATACGCTATATGGACGTTTCAAATATATGTTCTCTAGGAGGCACAGACATGCGCAGAAAGGGTCCCCTCTGGTCAAATTGGTTTGGCTTGTTGCCTTTAAAACCCACATGTACACTTTTTGAATTCCTATCATGTCTGTTTTGATATTTTTTTTTAAATCAGGTTCATGACAACAATCATGCAAGATTGACGGTTTTGTGTCATTTTCCTTGATTTATAGTTTGTAATTAATAAAAGTTTCATGTGTGCACACCCTAATGATACGGGCAGTGCATTCCTATGATGCCAGACGCGTACACAGAAGTCTGCAATCAGTCAATGCTCCATACCTTTCTCTCCTCTCTTCTTTCTGGTTCTGTCTATGTGGTCCTTGAGCTGGATGCGGACCTGACGCTCGTTTGGCTGGTCCCTTATGAAAGGGTGCTTTAATAGCTGTTCGGTTGGAGGACGCTGCATGTAGTTTTTGACGAGGCAGCCTTCTATAAAACTAAAGAACTTTTTAGACCTATGAAAATGTACAAATTGCACAATGTTAAACATTAGCAATAAACACACGTCTAACCAAATTAAAAGTGGAACACCACCTTAAAATTAATGAGACAGACACAAGAGTTTCAAAAACACAAATAGAAAACATTGCACCAATTTCAAGGGTTCCAAAACAAAGTTTCAAAAGGTAATTTTGTTGTGTTTTAATCCCTGCAAAAAGTATAAAAATCCACAGTCAATCAGCATGCAAGTCGGCTGAATGCTCACTTCTGACACACCTCCCTCACACCTCATCCATCACCTGCCCTGATGCTGCCACTAATGACTACAACACTACTCTTATCTCTGCTCTAGACACTCTTGCTCCTCTTCGACTCTGTAAGGCCCCACGCCGCCAACTTCAGCCCTGGCACACCCTCCAGGCTCGCTACCTGCAAAGATGCTCCCGCACTGCAGAGCGTGCCTGGAGGAAATCCCGCTCTGAAGCTGATTTTGTTCACCTCAAGTTTATTCTCCGGTCATACACCTCTGCCCTCCACTTGGTCAAACAATCCTTCTCATCTCTTATATCTACACTGTCCTCCAACCCTAAACGGCTCTGGTCCACCTTCAACACCCTCCTCTACCCACCAGCACCTGCCCCCTCAGCTGCCTTCAGCGCTCAAGACCTGGCAGACTACTTCCTCAGTAAAACTCTATCAGAAGCAACATCCCAACACAAGATAGTTATCTGCCACCTCCACTCCCACAAGCCCCCCTCTGTCACCCTCTGCCGCTTCCTCCCAGCCACTGAGGAGGAAGTCAATTCCTTATTGTCCTCCTCACATCTCACCACGTGCCCGCTCGACCCCATTCCCTCACATCTAATTCCTCCCCTCTCCTCCCTCACCCCTGCTCTCACACACACACACACACACACACACATCTTCAACCTATCTCTCTCCACTGGCTCCTTTCCATCCGCCTTCAAACACGCCCTAGTTACCCCTTTACTAAAGAAACCATCCCTAGATCCCAACTCTCCATCCAACTACTGCCCTGTATCCCTGCTTCCCTTTACCTCTAAGCTCTTAGAAAAACTAGTCTTCAACCGCCTCTCCCTCTTCCTGTCCTCCAATTCCCTACTTGACCCCCTGCAATCTGGCTTCCGTCCCCTACACTCAACTGAAACTGCCCTCACCAAAGTCACCAACGACCTCCTAACTGCTAAAAAACACGGCCACTATTCTATTCTCATCCTGCTTGACCTCTCGGCTGCTTTTGACACTGTTGACCACCCCCTCCTTCTACAGATCCTCAACTCTCTGGGTCTCGGTGACACTGCACTTGCTTGGGTTGACTCCTATTTATCCAACAGGTCCTTCTGTGTGTCCTTTGCTGGTAACTCCTCCTCTTCATTGCCTCTATCTGTTGGTGTACCTCAAGGCTCTGTCCTCGGTCCTCTGCTCTTTTCCATCTACACCTCCTCCCTGGGCAAAATCATCAACAGCTTTGGCTTTAATTACCACCTCTACGCTGATGACACTCAGATCTACCTCTCTACCCCTGATCTCTCTCCCCCTGTCCTTTCAAAAGTCAGTGACTGTTTATCTGGCATCTCCTCCTGGATGGCCTCCCACCACCTAAAGATCAACGTGTCAAAGACTGAGCTCCTACTTATTCCTCCCTCCAATGCCTCCCCACCTCCTGACTTCTCTATCACGGTGGAGGGTATCACTATCTCCCCATCAAACCAAGTTCGCTGTCTTGGAGTTACACTTGACTCTGCTCTTTCCTTCATCCCCCACATCAAGTCTCTTTCCTCCTCCTGCCGATACCAACTGCGTAATATTTCCAGAATTCGGCCATTTCTTACCACTGTCACCATAAAACAACTCATACACGCCCTGGTAATCTCCCGACTCGACTATTGCAATAATCTCTTATCTGGCCTCCCTCTCTCCTGCCTCTCCCCCCTACAATCCATCCTGAACGCCTCCGCCAGGCTAATTCACCTCACCCGCCGCTCTGTCTCTGCCGCTCCCCTCTGCGAGTCCCTTCACTGGCTCCCCATCCACTGCAGAATTAAGTTCAAAATCCTTATCCTTATCTACAAAACCCTCACTAACTCAGTTCCCCACTACCTGTCCTCACTAATCACCAAATACACCCCAGCCCGCTCCCTAAGGTCAAACAGTGACCTGCGCCTAGCTTCTCCCCGCATCACCTCTTCCCATGATAGACTGCACGATTTCTCACGAGCAGCCCCCACTCTCTGGAACGCTCTCCCTCGTACTGTCAGACTTTCCCCTAACTTCTCTTCCTTCAAACGCTCCCTTAAAACGTTCCTATTTAGGGAAGCCTACCACCCAACTCACTGACGCAACCATCAATCACTCTCACCTTACAGTCCTCTCCTCCTGTTTCCAACCCCAACCCTCCTAGATTGTGAGTTCCTACGGGAATAGGGCCCTCTTCTCCTCCTGTACTGTTTGTCAAATGTTGTTCAATGTATTGTAACCCTGTCTATACTGTGCCTATTGTACAGCGCTGCGGAATATGCTGGCGCTTTATAAATAAAGAATAATAATAATAATAATAATAATAAAACAATTGGCTGTGTGCTGGCAAAAATGTGAGTAAAAGACTTCCATCCACAAGACATTCAGGTTAAAATACAATGCTCTATTGAAATGGACCATGACATTTCCACTACAATAGATTTCTAATGAATATATCATTTCCCTCAACTAGATACCCATTCAATAAAAAATGTCCTTTAAAGCAGTGGTCAGCAATCTTGGCCCTCAAGACGTTTTGGAACTACATCTCCCTGTAATGCCCGGTCGCTTATTTGATCTGCTGAGCCACATGAAAAATCTAGTTCCAAAACCCCTGGAGGGCCAAGGTTGCTGACCACAGCCTTAAAATGGTACCAAAATATAAATTTAAAGCACAATTACATGTCTGTGTGAAACAAGTGTCCCACTGTAGGCTTTAATACTGTATGCTGTAGTGGTATGTTTTATTTAGACAGACCGAAACAAAATTCATCCACTAAAAAAAAATTAACTAACTAAAACAGATGTCGGGGCGAATATCTAGTATATAAAACCGCTATGCAATTTGAAGCATAAGCAGCACAAAAATAGATCAAAAGGCAAAAGAATATGCTTCTAATGCATCACTTTCACATTAATAAACGGATTTATTTACGCAAGGTGGAATGCAAAGCTGTTAACGGTTTTGCAATATTTTTTCTAACCCTCGACTTGGTATGCCCAAAAGAAATAACTGCAATTATCCATTTACAGCAATAAAAAAAAAAAAAAACTCACGCGTGTTAAGCTTTTAACTCACTGCAGCCAATGCTGGAGCACACCTAATACCCCCTATAATACTCAAATTACATGGAAAACATGCACAGGCGCAAATACGTATACCACCACAATTCCTTGTTGACATTAATCCATCTGCGAATCAGAGCAAAGGGTAATATTATGGTGCGGTATTTTAATACAAAAATAAAATTTAAAAAACAAACTCCAACAACAAGCACATATAAAATGTACCGGTTGGGTGGAGTAGAGGTAACATCACTGCTCTGTGACTGGAGACCGTGGAGACACAGGTTCGAATCCCAGCAAGAGCACCTCTTCAGTAAGTGTCCTTGGGGCAAGACACCCAACGGTGCATACTCTCCACCCATGACATACTTGAAAACCAGAGAAATCTCAATGTATCCTTCCTGGTAAAATCCTTTCTCAAAACAAACAAACAAAAAAAATGCGTTTTTGCCTCAGTGGCTCAAACCTCCCGATCGTTCACATCACCAGTCCCCAACCGCAAACAAGTAGATTGCTAGACCTGTGCGATCCAAAGTGACATCCACTGAACAATGTTGAGGCTCCCAATATTGAAGCGCAACGCGTTTCATGGGATCTGTCCCACTTCCTCAGGAGCATGATTGTTTTGCATTTTAAATACTTTTATATTTGTATTAAAATACTGCACCATATTGTTATCCTTTGTTCGGATTGATTCGCAGAGGAATTAATGTCAACAAGGAATTGTGGTGGTATACGTATTTGCGCCTGTGCTTGTTTTATATATACATTTAATTATCTATTTACTACTTGAACATAAATCACACCGTTCTATGTGACAACATGGAATTCATTTTACCAGTTTCAGCCCATATTTCTCCCCTCCCCTGCTCACTCAGGTTTTCAGATATAAAAAGAAATAGAAACACCAGTATTCCCAGAAGTAGATGTGTGTAAATTGCCAGGAAAACCTGCGGCAGCCGTCACTGAGGTGCTCACTTAAAGGGACACTACCACTTACATATGCTGTAACTAGATTACTTGTGCATTACAAACTAAACCACCTCATAAAATACCTACTGCTGTTTTTTTTTTGTCTGATGTAATTGCAGGTAAAAAGAAAAAAGAAAATTCGGTATTTTATCTCCAGGTTCCAGTTTCTGGATTTTCCCCAAAATGCAACATTCACCAAGAGCTTTGCTTTGTGGTTCTTGTTTATTTAATCTACTATATCTTCCAGTGGAGGAAGGAATGTTTAGATAAAGTTATTGTTCTCCAGGCTACCCAAGATAATAGATGGCAAATGAATGAGATACGACAAACTTTGGAATTAATTTTATATAAAACGACGAAATCCTAATAAGAAGTAATGAAAAAAGCCAACAAATCTTTCTATAACTTCTGTTAATACTCCTGAAACAAACTGTAAATAAAACTGTCAATCCTATAAGAAATTGTCGACATTGAGAAAAAGCACTTTCAACTAGAAGATCAGTTGGAAACCAGAAAGAAAACATAAAATAAATAAAACAAATTACATGTTTTCCCCATCCTTGGCATGTAAGACTTCCTGTCTTTCGCATCATATCCATTTTTACTAGTCAAAATACAGCCAAGACACACAGAGACATAAATAGAAGGGTTGTACTATAATGGCATGGCTGGGAATACTCAAAATAACATTGTAGCCTCATCTGGGGTCTTACAAGACAGCATGACGGCAGGCTGCATTCCAGCACTGTCCAGCCGCCAAGTGAGGCAAATCTTTCCAAGTAAGAACACAATATTTTATGGTGCACCAAAGACTAAAACTTAAATGTGAGTAGATTACTTAATGAAAATAAGTAGGGATACACCGATGCCATATTTTCAAGACCAAGTACCAACACTTTTATTTAAAGTCATGTAACCGCTTTCCAATAAATTTAGGATTTTGCTGAAAGCCTGTCCAATATAAGGAAATATTAAAATGTATGGTCAGACACCCCATTTACCCACTGTTCATGCCTGCGCACACCAGCAAACGATCCCAGATATACATGTGCACCCACACCAGAGGTCAGACACATACATACAGTTACAAGTATTTATAAAGTGCCAACAGGTTCCTTAGCGCTGTACAAATAACAAATCTACATACAAGTCACACACACACAGAACAGTAGGAGAGAGGACCCTGTCTGAGAGCTTACAATCAAAGAGAGGGGTGACACGCTAGGTGAGCGTAAATAGAGTATGTGAAGTAGCGGGTGCATGTGGGTTGTGTGGGAAGATGGAGCGAGATATGTACAGTGGGGGATTAGGGAGTGAGCCGATAGGCTTCTCTAAAGTAATGTGTTTTCAGAGACTTCTTGAAGAACTGGAGAGACGGGGAGAGTCTAATGTTGTAGGGGGGAGCGTTCCAAAGAAAGGGGGCAGCTCGGGAGAAGTCTTGAAGGCGAGAGTTGGGGGTGCGGGTATGCGGAACGGATTGCTCAGCCAATGATCTGACGCCAAGTGGTCGTGACTAGGGATGAGCCGAACACTCCCCGAGTTCGGTTCGAGTCCGAACCCGAACTTCCCATTTGTTCGGGACCGAACCCGAACCCCCATGCAAGTCAATGGGGCTGAAAATTCGTTTTTTTGGAGTGCCCTCCAAGAGGGCATATATGCTACATATTTGCCATAAAAGGTGTATGGGGGTCTGGGTAGTGCCCTGGGGGACAGGAAACAAGGACAAAAAGTTTTAAAAAAAAAAAAAACGTTTTTAAAGGGACAGTGAGTTTTCCATGAAATAAGGGTTAAAAATAAAAATGAAAAATTCCTTCAAATATCGTGCCTAGGAGGTACCCATAACCTGCCCGTGAAGTGGCGGATTTCTAGGATGTATGGAAATATGTAAAAACCAAAAAATGACATTTCAAATGACGGTAAATGCTATACCCTTTAATCTATCCATAAACAACTGCTTGGGGCGGCAGTCTGTATGAAAATAAGAGACATTTGCGGACACGCAGAAAAAGTTTACTGATTTTTTGGCAGTGAAAAGCAGGAGAATGGAAACTTGTAGACCAAAAAGCCGATTTGGAAAGTGAGATAAATGGGAGAATTTTTCTGGTTCGGCTATTTTGACGTAGAATTTTCCATTCTCCAGTCATTCTCCTGAGTTTCACCTTTCTCTGAATAACCCTGTCAGGGTTATTCAGAGAGCGGTGAAGAGCAGGAGAATGACTGGAGAATGGAAAATTCTACGTCAAAATAGCCAAACCAGAAAAATTCTCCCATTTAGGCTAGGGTCAGACTAGCGAATTTTTAACGTGCGTTTAGGCGCACTTAATCACGGCCACACTAGCAGCAAATGACGGGCAATGACGGCCAATATACGAAGTACGGTCGCACGAAAGTCCGGCTTCGCAACGCAAGTGGAAAATGAACGCATTTTATCGAGAACGCAAAACTGCTAGTACGGACGTACAGAGTGCACTGCGTCCACTAGCGGCGTGTGTGCGTGATTTGGAGACGTCAGAGCCTGCTCATGTCCGGCCAACATAACGTCCAGAAACCCAAAGTTTCCTGGTATGGATCCATAAAAAAAATCACGCACAAAAATGAGCATCGTATTACTGTTTTCGCGCAATTCGCACTTTTTGACGGTCGCTGCGAAAAATGCGTTAGTCTGAATCTAGCCTTATCTCACTTTCCAAATCGGCTATTTGGTCCAGATTGTTCTCTTTTCCTGCCATTCTCCTGGTTTTCACCTTTCTCTGAACAACCCTGAGAGAGAGGTGAAAGCCAGGAGAACTCGCAAGAGAAGAGAACAATCAAGACCAAATAGCCGATTTGGAAAGTGAGTTAAATGGGAGAATTTTTCTGGTTTGGCTATTTTGACCTAGAATTTTCACTTCTCCAGTTATTCTCCTGCTTTTCACCGCTCTCTGAATAACCCTGTGAATATTTAATCCCGAGGTGAAAAATAACATTGCTTTAGATTTTTTTCAAACACCAGTTAAATGCAGCATATTAGGATGTTTTAGGGAAATTAATTCTCAAATCTCAATCAGAAGCAGACACCACCCCACCCTCAGTATATTGTACAATGTATCAAATTGATTACCAGACTAAAAACACCTGGTGTTATGCCTGTTTGTGAACAGAGGTCATTTAGAGTTGATAATCTTTCCACGTACACATTAGTTTTTAATTCAATATCTAATAAACCGTTGCTTATAATATTCTGCAGTAAAGAGTCTCTTTATTTCTAGATCTTTTAGTATTTTTTTAAGCATTTTCTATACTTTTTTCAAAATTTCTTTTTTTTTTTTTTTCGAACCCGAACCGAACACGCCAAAAAAAGTTCAAAATTCGCGAACTTTTGAACTGCCAAAGTTCGGTTCGAACTCCGAACCCGAACAGCTCATCCCTAGTTGTGACAGGACACAACTTTTAATAAGGGAGAAGATTTAGGCTAGGGCGCAGTTATGGAAAGCTTTATACGTGAGCGCCAATATTTTGAATAGGATTCTAAAAGGAAACAGGGAGCCAGTGTAGATATTGATAAAGGGGGTGAGAGATGTGAGGTGATCAAGTCTGGCACAGGCGTTCATTATAGACTGCAGGGGGAGAATCTGGGATTTTTTTAAGGCCAGAGAGAAGGAGGTTACAATAGTCAAGGCGGGAGATAGAGATCGAGAGATATAACACACACAACATTCTGCCAGGCCCCTCTGGCTTCCGTGTTCCAGCGAGAGGCTCCCGGCATTTGAAGGAACACTAGCATTTGCTGAATAACACCCCGCCACACCAATCCATCTTACCATTTTTTAGACTTCAGCCGTGGAGGGGGATTTCTTGGAATAAGAAACAGGGCTCTCATTGGATGCATATCACAAAGCGCTAGCGAGAAGGAAAAAAAATACAGTTATAATAGTATAAATAAATGAGAAAGAAGGAAAGTCACACTTTAATAAAAAAGCAATATGAAGTAGGGCTAAAACAACTAATCGACAATGAGAAAAGTTGACAACGATTATTATCGATTAATCTGTCTGTACCGCACAGTTTAGAGTCAGGCTAAATATTAATAACCTCAGACGCTACTTCAGAGACGATTGGAAAAGATGTGCCAGCTGTGTTACACTGTATGATATAGTTTTAGGCCGGGGGCACACTAGGCGTTTAACACACTAGCGTGCGTTAAAGAAAACGCTAACGCACACCCCCCGACGCCCGCCTGCCCCCTCCACAAGGCTGCAAAGCGCGATCCTCCTATGAAGGATCACACTTTGCAGCCCCGTCGACGCGCATCCTAGCACATCGACAATGATGATCTCTAGGTGCACGCATGCTACGCGCGCACTAAGTGCGCGCGTGCAAGCATGTGACCGGCTCCGTCCGCAGCATCAATGCTGCGACGGGCGCCGGTAAAGAGCGCCAGTGCGCACAGGAACACGCCTAGTGTGCCCCCGGCCTTAGGGTTATGCCAGACAGTCTTTTCTCCTTTTTTTGTTTACAACAGTAGCAGAACTATAGCACAGACCCTGGGGTTTGCCCCATTTCGGGGGCAAAGTGCATAGGTAGCGCCTGTCCCTGCAGGTGCAGATTTTCCCCGTTAGCTTCCCCAATTTAGCACACAGTAGGGAACTAGGCTAGAACATAAAATAACATACCACACAAAGGGCCCTACACTCCCTACCGTGTGCTAAATCTGCGCCTGTAGGGTATACCTATTTTAACACTAGATTCCGGGGCAGGTGCTACCTCTGCACCTTGCCCCAGAACACAGCGCTAGCTGCTGGTATACTCGCGATAGCGTGCTGCGAGTATCACCTCCTGGAGTCCATATAGGTTTGCGCTTCTGAGCCGCGGGATTGTGCAGCGCTGCGGAGTGATCGTGGAGGGAGACTGGGAACTATTTCTTCCCAGTCTCACTCTGCTCGCGGCAGGAGAAGTGGATCAGACCACCGTTCGCTGTGGAATGAAAGGTGAATAATATCAGATATTTATTGGTTTTGAGGGGTGCTAAATGATTTTGCAAAAGTAGAATCATTTAGCACAAGCTTTTAGGTGTAGCTAAAATTTTGTCTTGCACGTTCCTGCAGTAATTAGCGCAAGGACTTTAATACTTTATCTTCATGCTAATTAATGATTGCGCTCCATATGTTAAGTATAGGATGCGCAAAGAGCAGTAAGCTCGTGCAAGCTAGCGCAATCACTGATGCACCAAGTGATTTTTAAGTGTTTAGCGTCAGGAAGGTAATATGGGGGCGGTCATGTGTTAAAGTCATTAACCGTAGCGATAATTCTTACATATCCGAATGCTAACAATAGCGTTCACTAGGGAATAGTGCCCAAAGTGTTGTGATGAAGCGAAAATACATCAGATTGCAAATATTTTGCAAAATAGCTAAATAAGTGCACTTCCCTTTAAGAACATAAGTTTAGGCCAAGTGAAAAATATAAGGAAAATACTTACGGGGAGCTCCTTCTGCCATCTCAATAGCTGTAATGCCACAAGACCAGAGGTCGCTCTGTAAAGCAAAATAATCTAATCAAAGCACATCAATAAAGCATTGAAAAGTACCTGCTATTTATCAGGAGTTCTTTCACAGACACCTTACTCCCCTTCCCATGGAAGATACACACAAACAAGCTGAAAATCTTGAAAGTAGAGCAGGAGTAGGCAACCTTTGTCCTACAGTTGTTTTGGAACTACATCTCCCATTAATATCAGTCACTCATTAGACTGGCTCATGGGAAATGTTCCAAGACATCTGGAGGTCTGAGGTTGCTGTCCCCTGATCTAGAGACACATCAAGCATCACAGGTGTCAGGAGTACAGCTCCATTCACAAAACTGAACGGGTATAGCAGTGAGATGATTGCAGCCTGTGTACACTTGCCATCAGGGTCACCAGCAGCTTCATTGATTGAACCAGTTGATGGGACTGCCTGCAAAGCACTGGACCGTGTGTCCCAAAATAATTTATGTTCAGCACGGATTTATGGGGAATGCCCAAGCCAATATCAAAAAAGATGAGCCTTGTTTATTGATTTATAATGGTTATTGGCACTTTCTGATTTTTTCTCTCTATTCCATTACCATAAAGCCTATATGGCCTAGGAAGAAAACAAGTCAGGGTCCCGACAGACTAACAGCTAGGAGGTGTGCACGGCTGAAAAACTTGTTTCATTTTAAAAGAATTTAGTTTTCGGAATTTTAGTTTTGTATAGATTCGAAATTTTATATCATCTATTTGATAATTGATTTAATTACCAATTCGAATTTTGGATCACTAAATAAAACCCCCAAACAAATTTTGCTGTTAAAAGACAAGCTAGGGTTAAATATTAAGCAGTCTCACAGATTTAGTATTTGAGGCAAATTAACAAGCACAGGTGCTTGTGAAACGAAATTAATTTGTTTCATAAAGTCGTTAGATGACTGTAGTACTTGTATGTATTTTAATTTAAGATCAATAGTTGATATATCAATTCAAATTACGGATTACTAACTAAAACCCCAATTAACCCTTTCGCTGCTGAGGCTTTTCCCGCCCCTGTGCTGAGGTCATTTTTACCGGTTTTGCTCATCATGTTTAAACGTGTTTTGAAGGCTTATTTTAGTATATGACCCAGACATATTATATATCGTTCTTTCCGTCAGACTCGGTAGATTCATAATATGTCATTATTATATGTATACGTTATGTCATGTCTGTATATTAGAACAAAAAATGCAATAAAATATGTATTTTCAATAATTTACAATGTGTAAAGTGTTTTTTTTCACATTTTAACATGCGAGCAATTGCGGTTATATTTTGTATGGGGTGCGCTTGTTAAAAAAATTAGAGATGGGGTCTCGTTACATTTTTTTTTGGGGAAAATTACACTATTTTTAACAAACGCACCGCATACAAAAATCGTTAGTGCAGCATCATTGTTCACATTATAATTGAAATGGGAACAATATTGCTGCATTAACAAACCAAAAAAAATAAAAAAAAAAGTGTTTATTTTTTTTTTATAATTTTTTTTAAATTTTTTTTTTTACAACATTTTTCACTTTCATGTTTGGTATCGTTGGAACGGCCATGCTCTGGCCGATCCAACCATACCAAAATTTAACCCCTAACTGCCACGGATCGGGAGATAGGGAGTTCATTGGAACTCCCTATCTCCACCGTTGGTGGCAGTTAAGGGTTAAGTCCAGGACTGGCGTCATCGTGCTACGCACGATGACGCCAGTCCTCAGGGGGAGTTCCCGGAGGCTTGGCCGACATCCAAGATGTCGGCCAGCTCCGGGAAAGGATCGCGAACCGGCGCTTTTCAGCGCCGATTCGCGATCCAGCTCCCCAGGGGTTAATGCCAGGCATCATTTGGAAGGGCAGGCTGTGCCCTTCCAAATGATGCCTGGGTTAACCCCCGCAGAGCCGCCGATCGGGAGGGAGAGAGGTCCGAAGGACCTCCCCCCCTCCCTTTCAGGCGCCTCCTCCGCACATGCGGGGGGGGCGCCTGAATTGGGTGTCATCGCGCTGCCGCGATGACACCTAATTCCGGCGGCTGTGGTCCCGGATGCGCGGCTGACATCCAGGATGTCAGCCCGCACCGGGGGGGCCAGCGATCGGCCGGAACCCGGCCGAACGCTGACCCCAATGGGAGGACGCGCTCAGCGCGTACTCCGCACACCAGCGGGAATGCTGAGGACGCGCTCAGCGCGTCCTCAGCATCGAAGTGGTTAAATCAATTTTTTTTTCATGATGACACAGTATAACGAATTACATTCGTTACACATAGTTTCGATTCAAATCGGTTCGTTCTTTCAGGAGTACTTCCCAAATACAAATTAACGAAATTCTCTACGAATTCCAATTCATAACGAAACA
Organism: Leptobrachium leishanense; assembly: GCA_009667805.1. Lineage (NCBI taxonomy): Eukaryota > Metazoa > Chordata > Amphibia > Anura > Megophryidae > Leptobrachium > Leptobrachium leishanense. Next base: position 284,192,601 of record CM019064.1, on the reverse strand, counting down.
AATGCACACCTCTAGTAACATCTCTGGGTCTGTTTAGAGCAGCAAACCTCTCTGTAAACGATCTTCATTAGATCTAAGGCTGAAACAACTAATCGATAACGATTTTCATTATCGATTATTCTTGACAACTAATCGGTTGGTCGATTAATCGGTCTGTGTAAAGCACACATTGTTTAGAGGTAGACTGAGTTAACATTATTAATATCATACTACTTTGGATCTGATTGGAGAAGATATGCCGGAGCTTTTCTGTATATGATTTAGTTCTAGGGTTATGGTGGACATCACCAGGTTTTTATTTAGTTTACGAGTAGTAGAACTATCACACAGACTGTGGGGTGCTTGCCACTGGGTGTTTGGAAGTGTATAACTGGTGTTTTATCTCTTTGAGCTGGAGTTCTATACCACAACCCCACGCTCCCTGCCTCCCTCAAGTCCGGGCCCTTCCTCGCAAACTACCTCCCAAACTCCGGTCCAGTCTCTTGCTCAAACTCAGGTCCAGTCTCTTGCTCAAACTCATTCCCTCTCCTCTCCAGTCCCTCCCCCACTCAGTTTGTTCATATAATCATTTAAAAAAAAAAGACACTACACACCCTGACCAATTTAAGATTATTAACATGGTCAGGCTGTGTGCAGTGCCCCCCACCTTCTCACCCCACTTTGCGTGCTGACATCATCAGGTCTATATCCGAGCACTTGTAGCAGTGTTCTTTCAGGGAGAAAGCAAAGTATTTTGAGCTCCACACGCAGCATCAATCCATCACTCTGACCAGGCGCTCCATGCACCTTGTGTTTGAAAAGTACCCAAGTTACACGAGATACATAACCTGTGTATGTATGCACAAACGTTACATACACTACACAAATTGCAAAACAAAATATTGTAATTTTTTATTATCCGATTCATCGAAAAAAATAAATTGGCCAACTAGTTGCAGCCCTAATTAGATCACTTCATTTTAACACATTACAATTTATTTTGCGCAGGATAGGGGGAAAAAATATACTTTTAATAACCAGCCACAGGGATTCTGCTTTTTTCTTTTGATGAAGATTTTGCTGCCATATTTCTAGAAATTTGTTGATAATATAACAGCGATCTTTTAAAAAGCCTGAAAAATACTTGTCAGACACCGACAACTATAAAATGGTCATATTACACAAAATTAAAACAAAAATAAAATGGATTGCTCTGAGGAAACATTACACATACTGCCAGCATTTTTATGAAGTGGGGGGGGGGTAACCTTTTCTAGAACGATTTCAAGTTCAACTCACTCGATAATCATAAGTCGCATCTGGGTTCTCGTCGCATGCAATGACTTCTGGAGCCATCCAGTAAGGTGTGCCAATAAAGGTATTTCTCCGGCCCACGGTCCTGTCCAGCTGAGCGCTGACCCCAAAATCCACTGCAGGGGAAACACAAGCAGAACAATTTGACACCTTCCACAGTGAATTATAAAGTGTGTGCTCAGCGCTACAGATCTGTGAACTGCAACATCCTCGGCAAGGTCTTCTGAAGCAAGTCACATGCTGGGATTAAATCGATAGCACAACAGTGACACCACAGAATCACGCATACGCTATCAGTATTGATCCAAACAATTCTGGATATACGAATCCATCTCCATGAAACTACAGATATTTGTAAATATATTAAGTCTGCGCTTGACAAATTCGATCTCTGCTCTAAAACATGTTTTATGTTTTTTTCTTCCATCATCCAAATGGTGTGCTGGTTTTCCCATTTTTCATTCTTCTTGCTACAGTTCATTACACACCTGTGAGCACTGTGGGTCCCTGAGCGGAGGCTGCACCTGTTACATGTTGACTCTGCCAAAATTGAAAGTAAGCAATGGATGCATTTGTACCCTAGTGCCCCAAAAAAACCATCACTGTTATAAACACAGTATTAACCAGCCTTGGCCATTGGAACAACTTCCGACCAAGGTATACAGCATGAGGTGTGATATCAGCACAGCACTACTTTTGCCCATCTGACAGGGCACGCTTCCCTTGATCTTGGTCAGCTTTTTTCGCTGACCACTAATGTAAAACCGAGATAATCCGTTTAATAGTTTCCCTGGTCCCACATGACTGCACATGCCGCAGTGAGGAAGACGACCGAGAGCAGAGATCTGGCGTGAAGAACAGCTCTCTGCTAGCATTGAGTGCTGTGCTGCCTAGCTGTCACAATCTGAGTGACAGGCGGCCCAGCACACTAAGAACTTTAAAAACAGAAAATCTTAAATTTTTACTTGGATAGGTCAGTGAAAAAAAATACTGCCCAATAGAATTGGAGTTATGCACTGTCATTTTGCTCTTGACAGGCGCCCTTTAAAAGGAACACCAAGTCAAAATAATCTGACCACTCCCCAGTTATGCTCCCTTGAAGTCTCCCAGGCTGCTAACTTCTGTTAAAAGAAGCCAACACTGACAGCTGGAACATGTGTGAACACCGCCAATGGGGTAAATGGGGGTATTATAGAAGAATGCTTGTCCATGATGTCAAGTAATGCGAAGAAATCATCAGTGGACATCTACCACTTCAGGACTCCCCCCTCACCCCTTCCCATATAGGGACATTTAAATCTCCATCTACTTAATTACTTATCCTTAGACTTTTGATTTAACAGGTGGGAGTGTTATGAATTCCAGAATCCTCTTGACTATGAGGATCAAGATTAGCAAATGAAGAATGACTCTTCAGTAAGTGTCGCAAAGCAGCCAGAGCCTTTGCCATGCTAAACAGTCCAAGATGTGGCAAGGTGTGCTCATCCAAGGGTTTTCAGAATTTTTTTTTCTGTACAGTAAGATACTAAACCAGTTCAGATTTCATGCAAAAGCTATAACTCTGCGTTAAGTTCCAGTGGTGGAACACCAAAGGGCTACTGTAAGCTTTGTTCTTCTGGAAAAATGAAGTGCATTATATAGCAGTTCTGGTTGACATTTGTAGAGGCACGTATAAGGTCCTTTATCCCACATAAATGCAACTCCCTGAGCAGTGTCCTCCAGTGTGGAGGGATGACCTCAGCTATGAAGGATTGTCATAGTCCCCAGGGAAAGCCAGGCAGTACACCATGACCATCTAAAATGAGTTCAGTGGAAACGTTGGGAAACGTTACCCTTTGACATTTTCCTCCACTAATATTTCATAAGCTTTTGTAAGATTAGCAACGTTTCCATAGGGATTCCTTACCCAGTTTCACCTCTGCATTCTCCGTTAGCAATACATTCTGTCCTTTAATATCCCTGTGAATCACATGGTGAGCATGGAGATGAGCCAACCCCTAAAAAAAAAAAAAAAAAAAAAAAAAAAATTCAGTTCAAACAAGATCACTGGAAGACAACACGAACCAAACAAAACAAAGTGTGACGGACAGTCAGAGATGCATCTGTTTTAACCTAAAAAGACGACCTTATTTCCGATACCATGACTGACAAAACACATTTTAAGCATCCGTTATGTTCGAGTATTGAGTATAGAAGACAAATTGATTTTGTGAGTGGCTTTGTGGATTACATTCATGAATAAACCTGGACGCTGCGCACACCAGCAAGGGTTATCGAAGGTCTGAATTGCTCGGTGTCTATTCATTCCCTAGCGAATGAAGCTGTAAGGTTTCTCTCTGCTATTGGTGGTTTTAATAAGACCGATGACGCCAGTGGTTTCCAAGTGGAGAAAGGATGCAAAAATTAACACGGATCTAAAATAGGCGATTAATAATTCATGGGAAAAGATCCATAAGTGCATTTTAAAGCGATCAACCTGCATTTTTTGCCTTACCCTCAGTATCTCACGGGAAATATAAGCAATCCAGTCTTCTTTCAGAGTGTTTCCCTTTGTGTTCTTCACTAGGTCAGTGATTGAGCCAGCACCACAGAACTCCATCACCAGCTGCAGAACAACAAAGCGTGAGCAGAGCATGGAACACATTTATATATATATATATATATATATATAACACAAATACATGCATAAAAATACCTTTTCTTCCTTAATTCAAGGGTTATGCAAAGGTTTTAACCAATTTATAGAGTCAAGTGAGTGCTCCAGGACCCAAGGAGCAGTCACACAAAACTCCACATGAAATTAACCCTTTCCAGGCACACTTTCCAAATTTTCATGTCTTGTGCCTGAAAAGGTTAAACAAAAGAAGAAGGACCCCATCACTCCAAACTGTAAAAAGCCTAGTTTATTGGGCAGGCGGCAACGTTTTTGGCTGATGCAAAAGCCTTACTCAAGCGCAGTACCTCCGTGCTCGATTCCTTCATCTTGTATGGTGACACTGGTTGGTAGGGCCAATTTAGATCACAGAATACATTTCTATTGTACACAGAAGGCATATGTACCCATGAAATGCCGTATATACTCTGTTTATCCTGCATGTTTCTAAATGGTTATTTGCCAAGCAATGAATCTGTGTATTATAATTTGCAAAGGATCAAGCTGGAGAAGTAAGGGAATTTGAAAATATTTCCACCTGAAATCGGCAATTTCCTTGCAAATCCTACATCAGTTCCCTACTTATGATATAAAGACTTATGGCTTTATGTATCGCTATAAAGGAGGTGATCAGAATAGAAAAAAAACACCAATGGGGACCAGATTTATGGAAGCTATAAATCAATAATGGACTTCATCTCAATGACCAGTGAGAAAACTACAGGCCTAGCACAGACATTTCAGGTTCCATTAACGTGGACCTATAGGCAGTGGGTCCGGTGGAATATATCTTTTTCTTGGGTATCAATGGAAAAACATCACTTCAAGATCTTGCTTTATACATAAATTGTTTTACTTCAACTAAACATCAGAAATTTGGGATGCCAACTTTTAAAAATCTAGAGCAGTCCAAGACAGCACCTACTTACATTTCCTCACAGGCTTATTCACAAAATGTTGTCTTTCAGTGGTTTTCAAGCATGAGGAACCTTGATTTCCCCTACTGGGATCACTGAAGAACAGCAGGGGGGGGGGGAGCGGTATTGTTGAAACGTTACCTGCTGTTCCTCAAATGTTCAATTAAGAAAACGAATTCTGTTGTAATGAACAGTTTTGGATATTATCAAAAGTTTGAAGTGAAAAGGTTTGCGATACACTTGATAAATCAAAATGTAATAAAATTAGGCCTGTGAAACTTTCTTTTTTGTATCTTGTAGCATAACACTCTTTTTCCTTTTATATGCTTAGACGTGAAAGAGGTACCAAATGTGTGATATTGCAGCTCTTCAACCCATTTATTACCATTTAGCTTGAAAGATGCGTAATGCTATAAATAGTGAATTTTGGGCACCTGTGCACAACCTGCTCATCAATTATTATCCTCTTGTTGACACTAAAACTTGCTCAACAATATCTTAGACTTCTAAAACAGGGTTTATCTGCACCAAACGTCTCACACTGAAAGACATCAGCTAAGAGTCACTACTATGATCAGCGATCGAGTTTGATGAAACCAGTACAATTCTAATGACAAAGCAGAGCTGGCAATGCCTGAAATAAACATTGCAGTGCGGAGCTTTGAAGAGGTTCTTCAGCAGCAGCGTTAACAAATTTAAAAACATCAGAGTCTTTACCTGATCACACAGTGTATGCCAAGGCCCCCGGCACACGAGCGTATTTATGGCTTCCCTGCGTTTTTGACAGGGAAGGCCATCCACCGGACGTGAAAAAGTCCTCCCCGTCAAAAAGCTAAACGGACGCTGACCGGATACAAAGCGCGATTCTCCATAGGAGGATCGCGCTTTGTACACTGAGCGCAGCGGGTGGAAGGAACGCCCACTTTCACGGACGTTCCTTCCTGTCTCTCAAAACGCTCGTGTGCCGCCGGCCTAAAAGACTTCTATTGCCTCCCAAACTACAATGCCAATACTCACGGCAAAATAATTTGAAAATGGGGGGGGGGGGGGGGAGATAATAATCAGAATTTAAAAAGGGACTTTAGTCACGGACCACATTAATGTAATTAGCAGGTCATTGTGTGCTGAGAGGTCAACGTCAGTCTCTTTGCAGGGCTTCAGCAGCTCTTCAAGGTGAAGGACCACCCTGAAGGCTGTCAGTCAGCTCGACAGCCTCCAGGGTTTTAGTTTCAAATAAGAATTAAATATATATATATATTGTCCTATAGCTCACAATGCTTTTGCATTAAGAGGCATCTGGTTGGTGATGGGTACATGACAGTCAGACCCAATGGCACCTACAGCAGCAGATGCCATGAGTCTGGAAAATCGTAAAAGAGAACAGGAGCATTAAACCAGTGAACTTAAACCAGTACTTTATTCTTGTCCTGGGTTCAAGAGAAAATTATATATATATATATATATATATATATATATATATATATATATATATATATATATATATATATATATATATATATACCCCAATTATATCTAGGAATGGAATATTACACCCTGAGGGTCACATCTCTGCATGGCAGTCAGGTTTGAGTTCATATACCTGCTGAAGTTTCGTTTGAAAATAAAACTAAGCTTGTCTGCAATGTTGGAGAGACTCACAAAATGTTGTTACAGAAATATTTTGGAAGCTCTGCACACCCCCTGTCCCTTTTCTTCCTTGTCCAGGTTTCCAGAAACATTTAAGCGCTTTACTAGTTCAGAGCTATTTCACCTTTGCGGAGCTTCATCCTGTCCCTGGCTTTGCTTCTTCTTGCAAATACTGCATGAGTGTTTGCTTACCTCATCTGACCTTTCCTAAAAGTTTTCCCTCTGTCTGCACTCAAGGGGTTTTTCTTGTAATGGGGTTTTGTTTCTAAATATTCAAATTAGCCATTGCAGTGAGACCCAGCTTCGTCTCTCAAGCTCACTTAATAGTGTAAACTATTTCTATAGGTATACAGTGCCAAGCTCATGGTTTCATGACATTAAAAAGCCGGGTAACAAGGAATGATTGCAAAAACAAAAAATCCATGTTAAATTTCCCTAGATACAATAAACTGAATTTGTGCTCGTGCAAGTGATTAGTTCACATTTGAAGAAAAGAAAAACAAGTGCATACCCAGAGCTGGTCGTCATGGCCGGGAGGGCTTTTCTTTATGAAAGCACCATAGTAAGTAGCGATGTTACGATGATGAGAATATTTTTTCAGCATATTGATTTCCAGTTTTATTTCCTCCTCTTCATCCTTGAAAAAACACAAATGCAGAAGTAACATTAGTGGAGTGTATTGGCCATCATCTGAAAGTGGAAGAATTAGGATAATGAACTGGTTGGGTTTCACCTTCATCAGTTACAAAAATACAGACATTTTGGACACATCTGTATTCCATTTCCAATTAAAAGAGCATGCATTGAATGATGAAGATTAAAAAATTATTTGGCTCCAGGTTTTGAAAGCAACAGATCTACAATAGCCATTTTTCTGTAATAAAAACTTTACACACACACACTATGACTTAATCTGTAAATATATACAGGTATATACAAGTGTGCAAACAGAAAAAGTCCTTATATCATCCTATATACATTTTATATAAATAATAGTAAACAGGATTAGGATTAATAGACGTTAAAAGTGAATCAGTAAAACATTTCTAGAGACTACCATTTGCATGTTAAAAGGACACTCTGGTCACTGTACCTCAGCCCTCTGGTTGTGGGGTACTGGCTTTGGCGCTTAAAGCTTAGGTCACTGAACGCCGAACAGTCTTCAAAGAGAAGAATGAACATTTTCAACCCCAAAGCTAGCCCTTCATGTTTAATCACCATTTTAACCCTACAGTCAGAGGTGTAACTAGAAACCTCAGGGCCCAGGTGCAGGAACCATGACGAGGCCCCCTCAATCCTAGGAAAAAAACATTTTGCCCCCCGCCAACATGCATTGGTCCCCTCCAGGTCCACAATGTTGACACCAAACAATGTGTCCCAATTTTTCTAGGTCCACTATGACCTCTTCAGTCCATCCCATTTTTGATGTAATGTGCACTATTTGTATCTCAGAGCTTCACAGCAATAAACCTCCTGGTAATGTGCACTGTGTTTGAGTGTATCACAGAGCTCCACAGAAATAAAACTCACACACACCACACATTACTGTGAGTTATTTTGCTGTGGAGCTCTGATACAGCAATGTGCGGTGTGTATGAGTGTATCACAGAGCTCCACAGCAAAATAACTCACAGTAATGTGTGGTGTGTATATGTGTATCACAGAATCCCACAGCAATAAAACTCACAACAATGTGCAGTGTGTATGAACATATCAGAGCTCCACAGCTATAAAACTCACAACAATGTGCGGTGTGTATCAGTATAAAGCACATTTCACAGCAACAAAACTCAGTGTAATATGTGGTGTGTATGAACGTATCCCGGAGCTCCAAAGTAAAACTCACAAATAAGATACATATATATACACATATACAGTGGCAAGAAAAAGTATGTGAACCCTTTGGGATTACGTGGGGTTTTGCATGAATTGGTCATAAAATGTGCTCTGATCTTCATCTAAGTCACAACAATTTGAAAAACACAGTCTGCTTAAAATAATACAACACAAACATTATATGTTTTCATGTGTTTATTGAACAGAACATGTAAACATTCACAGTGCAGGGTGGAAAAAGTATGTGAACCCCTAGCCTAATGACTTCTCCAAGAGCTAATTGGAGCCAGGAGTGAGCCAACCTTGAGTCCAATCAGTGTGATATTATTGGATGTGTTGCTGAAAGCGGTCAAGCCCTTTAAAAACACACACCAGTTTTGGGTTTACTGGTTTCGAGAAGCACTGCCTGATATGAACCATGCCTCACAGAAAAGAGCTCTCAGAAGACCTACGATCAAGAATTGTTGACTTTCATAAAGCTGGAAAGGGTTACAAAAGTATCTCCAAAAGCCTTGATGTTCATGTGTCCACGGTAAGACAGACTGTCTACAAATGGAGAAAGTTCAGCACTGTTGCTACTCTCCCTAGGCGTGGTCGTCCTGTAACGATGACTGCAAGAGCACAGCGCAGAATGCTTAATGAGGTAAAGAAGAATCCTAGAGTGTCAGCTAAAGACTTACAGAAATCTCTGGCACATGCTAACATTTTTGTTGACACATCTACGATAAGGAAAACATTAAACAAGAATGGAGTACATGGGAGGACACCACGGAGGAAGCCATTGCTGTCCAAAAAGAATATTCCAGCACGTTTGAAGTTTGTAAAAGAGCACCTGGATGTTCCACAGCACTACTGGCAAAATATTCTGTGGCCAGAGGAAACCAAAATTGAGTTGTTTGGAAAAAACACACAACACTAGGTGTAGAGAAAAAAAAGGCACAGCACACTAACATCAAAACCTCATCCCCACTGTAAAACATGGCGGAGGGAGCATCATGGTTTGGGGCTGCTTTGCTGCCTCAGGGCCTGGACGGATTGTTGTCATTGAAGGAAAAATGAATTCCAGAGTTTATCAAGACATTTTGCAGGAAAACGTAAGACCATCTGTCCGCCAAATGAAGCTCCGCAGAGGATGGGTGATGCAACAGGACAATGACCCAAAGCATACAAGTAATTCAACAAAAGAATGGCTTCAACAAAACAAAATACGCCTTCTGGAGTGGCCCAGTCAGAGTCCTGACCTCAACCCGATTGAAATGCTGTGGCATGACCTTAAGAGAGCGATTCACACCAGACATCCCAAGAATATTGCTACACTGAAACAGTTTTGTGAAGAGGAGTGGTCCAAAATTACTCCAGATCGTTGTGCAGGTCTGATCTGCAACTACAGGAAACGTTTGGTTGAGGTTATTGCTGCCAAAGTTATTAAGTACAAAGGTTCACATACTTTTTCCACCCTGCACTGTAAATGTTTACATGTTCTGTTCAATAAAAACATATAATGTTTGTGTTGTATTATTTTAAGCAGACTGTGTTTTTCAAATTGTTGTGACTTAGATGAAGATCAGCACATTTTATGACCAATTCATGCAAAACTCCACGTAATCTCAAAGGGTTCACATACTTTTTCTTGCAACTGTATATATTATATATATCCAGGCAGACAAGTGTGGGCCCCCAGACTCAAGGGCCCGGGTGCGGTGGCACCCTCTGCACCCCTGATAGTTACGCCCGTGCCTACAGTATCCTAAAAGAAACCTGAAGAATCAACTCCATGCCACCAAAATAAAGGTCTTATCTATGAGAAACCTCCATAACCTGTGGGCAACAGAGCCACAAACACTAGAGTATTTCTTTTGGCTCTTACTATTCTGGGATTATTCGATCTACACAAATCAATTTTGGAAATTTTGTTTGGATTCCTAAAATGTGTAGTTGGCTCTTAAATTTCCTTGCTGGCTGCCAAGTTTGATATACTGGACTTTTGTTGAACCAAGGATTGACAAGTTTATAGCAAAGTTAGAAGTCTGTAAGAAAAACACAGGAACCAAGCACATATTTTCAGATTTCTTACAATAATCTGTAAATTAGAGTATGCAGCAGTAATGGCCGAGCTCATCATTAGGTCAGGGATGTAAAACTCTGGCTCCCGGATGCTTCTGAACTCCCATGATTCTCCGACCATCTTTTACATTCAACGAATTCTGGGAAATGTAGGCCATCAACATCCAAGGAGCCAGAGTTTGAGACACCCATTTTAGGACCTCATATACGCTTTTTGCGCATTTATCATGAATTAAGTAAATATGTGTTATTTACATTTTGTAATTAATAAATGGTCCATGTATGCACACCTTAGATTGCATGTGAAGGCACAGTCTGTACAAAGTGTGCATCAGTCAGACAAAGCCAAACAATCATCCCAGCGATAAAGTGTGTAAGTGTATAAGTGTGTGTGTCACATATTGGTCCATTTTGAGGAAGCAGCATACCATGATGAGCATGCAAGTCTGATTATTGCTGAAATCGCCTCATAAATACCACAGTTATCAATGGGAAAAAAAGTATAAAAATTAAATCACTCCAAACCACAGCTTGTAATTGTGAGGGGGAATAATTTAAGGCACTCACATAGGATATGAATAGCTGCAAAAGCTTATTCACTTACATACCTGTCTAAATAGATAATAGTAGAGGTGATAGACAGGCATAATGCTGGTCGTCCACTGGGTCTGTAGTCGTACGACCGACTTTGTTGTCAGACTACAGACGACCTAGTATGTATGACTAGTGTCATCCACCGCAAGCGACTATGGAAAACCAAGGCCGGACAACTACACACGTCCAGTATGACAGACTTGTCATCAGACTACGGACGACCCAGATCAGAGGTGGAGTTGAGACACTATAAAAACCAGGTCTTTCTAGTTGTGGAAACAGCAATCCTTTGTGTGTGTGAAAATGGATACTGATGACCTGTATTATTTTTTGTATTAATAGTTAAATTATGAAGCAAACTACATGGGAAATATAAACCTTTATTTAATTTTCTGGTTAAATTAGTGTATTATTTGTGGGAAAAATGTAGTAACAGGTTCTCCATATTAAAAGAATAGCCCATAGAATATATCACAATACTAGTTTGAATGTTAACATTAACACAAATCTACACTTTGCTCGTAAAGGTCTGCGTAGGTTTCCCCTACCCTCAAAATTAGATTACCAAACAGGGCTAGTCCCACCTGTCTCTCCTACACAATTAAATCTTTTTCACCACACCTTATTAACATCCTTCTTGTAAAGTATGTTGTGTCAGGTAGTCTGACAAATCCCATTCGAATGGGAACAGTCGTTAGTCGAATGCAGTCGTCTGATGGAAGATGAAAGCAGTGGATGAGGGTTGAATCTCTTCTGTGTTGTGGGATTAGTCCAACGACTACAGACCCAGTGGAAGACCGTCCTAAAGTGGAGTCCTCTCCTCAAAGGCTCCTCGGAGTCCTAGGAACTCCAGGAAACATTTCCAATTGAGGCAGTGTCCTGGCCGGTAAATGTTAACAGCACTGCCATATTATTAAGAATCAAGCGGTTAATAAAGAGCCGCTAATGGATAATGACAAGTTTTTTTCTATTAGCAACTGCCCATTATCGACTCTGCCCACATTAATTTTGAACACAACTGTATATAGTATTAGTAAGGTAATGGCAAAACATTCAACCCCCACTGAAATTGAGTGTTTTGGCCAGTTTGACATTGATTTTGATCATTCAGTCATCTTGCTTACAATTAAATCAAAGAGGCACGTGTAGGTCAGACAAATATAACATAACATTTATAATGAAATAACCACAAATGTCTTTTCTGTGCTCACATCATTATCAGTTTTATTCAACCCCCAAGTGACATTCAATCTTAGTACTTATAACTGTAAAAGGATGTTGTACTAACAGCTTTTAAACGTGAAGCATAGCTTGACACACAAGTGTCTTGCAGCGATCTACGGGTATCTTCGCCCATTCGTCATGGGCAAAAGCCTCCAGTTCAGTCACATTCTTAGGCTTGCGCACTGCAACTGCTTTCTTTAAGTCCCACCAGAGGTTCTCAATCGGATTTAAGTCAGGTGACTGCGATGGCCACTCCAAAATGTTCCAGCCTTTAATCTGCAACCATGCTCTAGTGGACTTGGAGGTATGCTTGGGATCATTGTCCTGTTGAAAGGTCCAACGTCTCCCAAGCCTCAGGTTTGTGACGGACTGCATCACATTGTCATCCTATATCTCCTGGTAAGAGAATTCATGGTACCTTGCACACGCTGAAGCTTCCCTGTACCTGCAGAAGCAAAACAGCCCCAAAGCATGATTGACCCCCCGCCATGCTTCACAGTAGGTAAGGTGTTCTTTTCTTCATAGGCCTTGCTCTTCCTCCTCCAAACATAGCGTTGATCCATGGGCCCAAACAGTTCTAATTTTGTTTCATCAGTCCACAGAACACTATCCCAAAACTTCTGTGGTTTGTCCACATGACTTTTGGCATACTGCAGTCGACTCGGCTTATTCTTTGGAGACAGCAAGGGGGTGCGCCTGGGAGTTCTGGCATGGAGGCCTTCATTACGCAGTGTGCGCCGTATTGTCTGAGCTGAAACTTCAGTACCCACATCTGACAAATCTTTTCTCAGTTCCTCAGCAGTCACACGGGGACTTTTCTCCACTCTACGCTTCAGGTAGCGCACAGCAGTCGAAGTCAGCATCTTCTTTCTGCCACGTCCAGGTAGCGTTTCAACAGTGCCCTTTGCCTTGAATTTGCGAATGATGCTTCCTATGGTCTCTCTTGGTAGGTTTAACATCTTTGCAATCTTCTTATAGCCACTGCCCTTCCTGTGAAGAGTAATCACCTCTTCTCTTGTCTTCCTGGACCATTCTCTGGACTTCACCATGTTTGTAACCACACCAGTAAATGTCTAGAAGGAGCTGAGTATCACAGTCATTTTAAAGCTGCCTAATTGGTGCTTATTATGCTTTATTGCTGCTCCGTGACATCCACAGGTGTTTTCAATACCTGATTGAAAACACTTGAATGAACCTCTGTTCTTCAGAGTGGTAGTCTTTAAGGGGTTGAATAATTGTGTCAATGAAGAATTCACAAAAGAAACATTTACTACTGTATTACAAAACCAATTGATGTCATTTTAGTTGCATATGGTTCTTTAAAAAGTCCTTGTAGGATTTCATTCTGAATACAATTACAAATGTACACTAAATTCCCTAAAACCCTTTACAGCATTGGGGGTTGAATAATTTTGAACACAACTGTAACTATTTCAGGACAATTCCTTAGACCAGGAAGTTTATTCCTAAAATGTATCTTTGGCTCCTAATTTGATGGATTATTCTCCGCACTTTTATATAAAAGACTTATTGGCTCCAAGAAAGTCTTAAACGTTTGTCAAGCCTTGTGCGTATAGAAAAGGTAGAAAAACACAGAATAAAGATTTTCAATCTTTAGCATGCCTCCCAAAAGGAAGGTAGCATGAAGAGAAAAGAAACCAAGGGCAGGGATTGCCAATGGGTTCTATAGTGAGCCCAGTGGCGACTCTAGGAACAATATTTAGGGGGGGCACAGAAGAAACCGCAGTCAAAACTGGGGGGGCACTAATAATTTTCACCACTAAATCATACCACTGAATAAAACTAAGGGCCCTATCACCTGGTGTGAACTAAAACACCATCACTAAAGGAAAAATTTAGTGCGAGTCGCTAAAACTTACAGGGTTATTCAGAGAGCGGTGAAAAGCAGGAGAATGACAGGAGAATGGAAAATTCTTGGTCAAAATAGCCAAACCAGAAAAATTCTCCCAGTCATCTCACTTTCCAAATCGGCTATTTTGAGCTAGAATTTTCCATTCTCCAGTCATTCTCCTGCTTTTCACTGCTTTCTGAATAACCCTGTTAGTGCCTGACGACTTACTAACAGCTCACCTTGTCCGCGGTAGCCCATGAACAAGGTCGTTTGGCGCACGCTAGGGAAACTCTAAGACCCGGGTTGATACCCAGCACTAATGCGGTTGTGTACAGGATAGAACTGTTTTTCTTTTCCATACCTATCCCCCACCCTCACAAGCTTGAATATGAACACATCCAGTGAATAACCTCACACCCCTGCATTATTAAAATCCTCCACAGTGGCCGTATCATCCATGTTTTGAGGCACACATATATTAAGGCTGATGGGCATTGCATGATAAATGCCACCCAACAGCATGTAGAATCATTACACTGCATTTAATAGATCCAAAAGGAAGGCCAGGTGAGCGACAACAATTTCCCTGCTGCAGCATAGCAATAATACATGTTTCAGGGCAAGACTTATTCACATGTCCCTTTAAACATGGTCCACACAGTCACCCTAATAATCAACTGCTTCCATACAATGAATAACCCCCAGCATAAAATGTTTGAAATTAGGCAATATATTAGAATTAGGATATATGTGCATAAAGGATACATTTATAATAGAGCTTACTGCAACAGCAGCGACATTGCTGACCATATCCATTACTATGGTGTATGCGGCCAAGAGAACACCTGTGCTGCATTCCTTTCAATTGCCTATTAATTTTGGACAAGGACCAGGTTTTTCTGTTTTTTTGGAGTTAGCACCAGGGTTGAGCAGTTGGTAAAATGTTGCAATTAGTGCACCTCAAAAAATTTAGCGCTGGCACCCAGTGATCTGTTAGCTACAAAAGCGCTAGAGATCTCTAGCACTCCCTGTGTTAAGTATAGGACGCGGAAAGTACATTAAGCTCGAGGTACAAATCGCTAATAGCAACGCGCTAAGTGATTTTTTCCATTTGTAGCGGGAGGCAAACAATCTGTTGGTCCAGCGCTAGACTGAATTAACCTGGCGCTAACGCAAAATCACGCCGACACAAGGGTTAGCTCACACCAGGTAATAGTGCCCTAAATAAGTATATATAAATAAGATTCCAAAATCCCAGAGTAATGTGATGCAGTGATGCCTTTTTTGTTGTACTAACCTGATACTTAAATTCAATATTTTATTCGCTGCAATTCGGCAGTGTTCGCTGAATGTCTGATAGCTGCTTCAACGACTCCACTTTTAGCAAATTACAGTGACCATTCGCTAAATATGGAATTCACCTTATTTTCGGAAAAATAAATTCCTCGAAATGTGACGGAAAGCAGAGGATCTAAAGATAAATAGACCCTTTAGATTCTAACTTCCATAATAACCCCTAAAATGCCATAAACCCAGAGAAATACAATAAAAATAATAAACAATGTAGCATTTAGCTACCCCTTAACCCGTAAAATGCCATTCATCAAGGGAAAACCTGAAATGAATACACTGAGGCATGTAGTTTACCCATCAACCCGTAAAATGCCATTAATCAAGGAAAAAACAAATGTATACTGTAAGGTATAAAAAGCCTGCCCATTAACCCTTAATATACAACTAAAACCAAGGCAAAAACTAACGTAATACACAATGTAGTGTATAGTCTGAACATTAACCATTTCACTGCTGATCCATTTCAACCCTGTGAAAATGTTTAAGTTTAAGTACACATTCATGTTGGGTATCATTGGAAAGGCCAGAATCTGCCCTTTCAAATGACACCTAGTTCGTCCATATACGATGCATAGCGACGGAGATACGTTGGTCCGAAGAAGTGTGGGAAGCTGGATGCTGATTTTTGGTGGGGGGGGCACATGGGGGGGGCAAGGAATAACCTAGGGGGGGGCAATTGCCCCACCTTGCCCCCCTGTAGAGTCGCCTATGAGTGAGCCCCATGTTTTTGGGGTTAAATTTCCTTATTACCTCTCCCCAGGTTTGCTTTGCAGTGGATTTTGTACAGCTGGCTGAACATTGACATGTCACGGTTATCCCTTCAGTGTTCTAGTAGCGTGCGAGACTGGGTTGTTCGCAGAAAACCTTGTGCTCGGATACCGCAGCTCCTCTTACCATCAGGTGGAGTCTATGAGGGATTAGCTCCACCATATGCTCATATTTTTCAAGACCCTGATTCCCCCAGAAACAACACGTATTCTTGTCAAATCCCCTCTTCGATGTGGCATACAGGCCTCTTTGTTAAACCACAAAATAAAAATCCTGGCGCTTCAGTAAAAAGAACTTTAAAAAATAGGAAGGAAAAAAAAGAAATTGCCCAGCCCCCGCAAGGATGATTCTAAATATGATAATAGTTCTATAGACATAGAATTATCACTTCTAAAGCACCACAGATGCAACACTATACAATCATTTTTAAAGCACCAGCATAGTCTGCAGCGCTGTACAACTGGTAGGACAAAAACAAACATCTGACACAGATTGTAAACTCTTGAGTGGGGTCCTCTTTTCCTATCATACTAAGTGAAGTGTGGTGACAGAGAGGTGAAGGTAAGTAGCGGAGTAAGATGTAATGTGAGGCACAGGGCTGTGTGGGAAATAGATCAGTAAAAAGGTGGGGGGGGTTATGATACAATATAAAATGGGGATGTAAAGCCATGAAGAGGACATTCAGTGGGGCACCTCTACCTAATGAGAGAAGGAAGTTTAAATGTGATTACAAAAATCATTTCTTACTATTTTTCTGTGTACATTAAAACCAAAGTGAAAAGACTCATTCTGTAGGAAGTAAAACCTAATTTTCCTCTGATCAGCAAACGGCCAATCTGTGTGCAAGTCATCTATATGCTAGGATAGCAATGTGAATAGAATAATAATGTATATATACATGTTCGTGTATTAACCCCTGTGAGAAGGGAACACTAATACTGTATTTTAAAACTATTTCTTTACTGGTAAGTACAAGAAAAAAAATGAAACGGAATTGACAGAAAATAGATGCATACATTGGATCAAGATATTTATATCTAAATCGCTTTGGGTTTGATTGTTCTAAGCGAGTGACAATAACTTGACAGTCTTTAAAGTGTCACATAGGTTTACATCGATACACGCAGATGTGCTTTGTATCCGTGCTTCCCGCCATATGGCAAGGTAAGGCTATTGCCACCTGGGAGGCTCTGTGTAATAATCCTGGGCTAGAAAGCACTGTAGGCGCAGACAGGATGGCCAGCCGCTGAGCATCGCTCGTCGAAAACACCGCCAGCCCAGGTGCCAGGAGATTACCGAGAGGATTGACCTACTGACTGTATCCGTGCTGAGCATGGAGATTAGTGCAGCTCCACTGAGGTCACACAGGGATACGGAGAAACAAGAGACTCTCCTGCAAGGACCTGGCACAGGATCTGCAGCTCGACTCACTGACAAGAAAACTCTGATTACCCTGCAGAACTTCTGTTATTGAATTGCTGCCATACAGCCTGCATTCCTACCTCAAAATTGCATAGGACTAAGGGCCCTATTCCAGCTCAGCCGTTAGGCGTAACCATCAAGTTGGTATCAATTCCTATTGCCACAATGCGAAGGCACCCAGATACTAATAAAGCCATCACAAAGCCGCCTGATAGTCTTGTTTGCAGCCAGTGACTAAAATTTACAGGCTGCTAAACATGGGGTTGAGGGATTTTGCTAAAAGACACATGCAAAAAGGAGTAGAAAGAAAAAAAAAAATACAGTATGTTATGAAGCTAGGATTCTTTTTTTTTTTTTAACACAGTCCAGTAATCATAATACAAATGTAACCATACAACAGCTATGTTCCAAGCCTGGTGTAAACCTATCCAGAGCTCTTGTAAAATTTCCAGAGCCACTGATGTCAGACCTGGCACGTTTACCCCAGATTTTGGATTAGGTTTACACAGCCGAATCTAGTTTTAACTGATCCTTGCAAAAAACAAGTGTCTGTACTCCAAGACTGGTGTAAAACCTAACCAGAGCTGCAGTAATCTTACCAGAGCCTATGGAGTTGTTTACTGAAGTTCTAAGTCCGCGGTCCTCAAGTCCCCCTAAAATACCAGGTTTTAAGGATTCCCTTGGGGAAATGCAGACGGAATCCTGCAATCACTGGGCAGCAAATCATATCACCTGTGCTTTGCTCAGAGATCTGGAAAACCTGGCGTTTCAGCGGGTACTGAGGACCACTGTTGGGAACCACTGCTCTAAATTTTCTGTTAATCTGTATATTTGTTTTGTGTTAATATCTTGCATTTTACTAGTTTGTATTTCTGTAACCATGTTCTTGAACCCAGGACATACTTGAAAACGAGAGAAATCTCAATGTATCCTTCCTGGTAAAATCCTTTATAAATAAAAAAATAAATAGTTATCACCAGGCTTAGAATATAGGCCAGGGTTGCAGGGAAATAATGAGGGGTACAAAGCCAGAAGTAAATTTAACCGCAGCCCTTTTAAAAAAAACTTACCAACTCTCTAGACCTGAATTTGAAAACTACCCCAGTTTCATATTTTGTAGCCATTCCCACTTTCAAGGGCAGCACCAAAAATAAGCCGTAACCCTGTACCCCACAGTGGTAGAGCAGATCATCTCTGCTATATTTGCATTTTGTCACAACGTAAAACACATACTGTGAAACCGTCTGACAGAACAAACGAGTGGCTAAAAAAAATACAGGGTTATTCAAAGAGAATCAAAAAGTCATATTCGGCAAGAATTGGCGATCCCATCTCGGCGACCCTGCAGTGTTTTCAGCCAGCAGCACAGGGTCCCCGAATTGCAGTCACCGCAAACCTGCCGAAAACTCACTGCAAAACGAGGGCAAACGCACACCGAAACCCACAAAAACATCTGGATTAACCTGCCGACGCCGGAGAAACCAGAGCAGGAGCTGATCACACGCAGCGCAGCCGCTGGAAAAACCCGAAACCGCAGACGAAGGATGTGAAGGGAAAAAAAAACAGTACGCTTGAATGTTTGAAAAGTGAAACGCTGTTTGCAAAGAAACTACTAGGGATGCACCGATACTAGTATCGGTATCGGGGCCGATATTGCCGTTTGCACGAGTAACAAGTACTCGTGCAAACGGCCCGATACATCCCGCCGATACCGGAAGCCGGCATCCGCGGGGCTGGGGAAGCTGGCCGCGTGCATGAAAAGCACACGGCCAGCGTTCCCCTCCGGCGCGCCAAATACTCACCCTTCCTGAAGGTCCGGTCGCTGGGCAGTGATGCGTTCCCGCGGTCACTGGGCGCTCCTGTGACGCTGCCTCTCGGCTGGAGGCAGCGTCACAGATGCGCCCGGCGGCCACGTGACCGCATCACTGCCCAGACACCGGAACTTCAGGAAGGGTGAGTATTTGGCGCGCCGGAGGGGAACGCTGGCCGCGTGCTTTACATGCACACGGCCAGCTTCCCCAGGGTTCGAGCTGGGGGTAAATCCATGAGACCTGGGGGCCAATCCATGAGACCTGGGGGCCAATCCATGAGACCTGGGTGCCAATCCATGAGACCTGGGGGCCAAACCATGAGACCTGGGGGCCAAACCATGAGACCTGGGGGCCAAACCATGAGACCTGGGGGCCAAACCATGAGACCTGGGGGCCAAACCATGAGACCTGGGGGCCAAACCATGAGACCTGGGGGCCAAACCATGAGACCTGGGGGCCAATCCATGAGACCTGGGGGCAAATCCATGAGACCTGGGGGCAAATCCATGAGACCTGGGGGCCAATCCATGAGACCTGGGGGCCAATCCATGAGACCTGGGGGCCAATCCATGAGACCTGGGGGATATATCCATCAGAGCTGGGGCAAATCCATGAGACCTGGGGGCAAATCCATGAGACCTGGGGGCAAATCCATGAGACCTGGGGCACATCCATGAGACCTGGGGCACATCCATGAGACCTGGGGCACATCCATGAGACCTGGGGCACATCCATGAGACCTGGGGCACATCCATGAGACCTGGGGCACATCCATGAGACCTGGGGCACATCCATGAGACCTGGGGCACATCCATGTGAGCTGGGGGCAAACCCATGTGAGCTGGGGGCAAACCATGTGAGCTGGGGGCAAACCATGTGAGCTGGGGGCAAACCCATGTGAGCTGGGGGCAAACCCATGAGACCTGGGGGCTAATCCATGAGACCTGGGGCAAATCCATGAGACCTGGGGGCAAATCCATGAGACCTGGGGGACATATCCATCAGAGCTGGGGGCAAATCCATCAGAGCTGGGGCAAATCCATGTGAGCTGGGGGCAAATCCATGTGAGCTGGGGGCAAATCCATGTGAGCTGGGGGCAAATCCATGTGAGCTGGGGGCAAATCCATGTGAGCTGGGGGCAAATCCATGAGACCTGGGGGCAAATCCATGAGACCTGGGGGCACATCCATGAGACCTGGGGCACATCCATGAGACCTGGGGCACATCCATGAGACCTGGGGCACATCCATGAGACCTGGGGCACATCCATGAGACCTGGGGCACATCCATGTGAGCTGGGGGCAAACCCATGTGAGCTGGGGGCAAACCCATGTGAGCTGGGGGCAAACCCATGTGAGCTGGGGGCAAACCCATGTGAGCTGGGGGCAAACCCATGAGACCTGGGGGCAAATCCATGAGACCTGGGGCAAATCCATGTGAGCTGCGGTCAATCTCATAAATTTTTATATGAGGTCTGTTCCGATTGGAAAGAGTCACATGACATTAAATAAAAGTATCGGTACTCGGTATCGGTGAGTACTTTTAAAAAGTATCGGTACTCGGTCTTAAAAAAGTGGTATCGGTGCATCCCTAGAAACTACAAATGAAAAGGTCTGAAATTTACATATAAGATCCAATTAATGATAATAAATAGGGCTGTTACAGAACAATAAAGAAAAAACGATTTAAAAAAAAAAAAAAACATAAAAAGATCCTAAATCTAAAAATAAAAGACTTTTTACTGCAGAATATTATAATGAACGGTTTATTAGATATTGAATTAAAACGTAAATATTTTTAACATTGAAGCCTATGGGATTCGCCTGAATAAACCTGCCAAATTAAACCACCGAATGGCAGGGCATTTCGGGAACCTTTCACTGCTGGTTTGTGTTCTCTATATAGCTGAAGCATTGCTTCTCTATGGGGATTCACTGCCCTCGAACAGGCACCCTGTATGTGCAGGCAATTCGTCGACATTTGGCGAATTGCCTGCTGTCTGGATAGCCGAATGGCCAAGAAAGGTAACCGAACGCTGATTTTCGGCATTCGGTTACCTTTCGGCAGCCATTCGGATCTCTTTGAATAACCCTGATAGTATAGTGCCAAAATGATACGCTACATAAAAAGCTATGAAAAACAATTCTGGTCAATGATTCCACTGTGACAATGGCTGTGTGTGACCAGAACAAGTTTAATTCTGTGTTATCGCCATTATGCGGGTTACAAAACACATGCTTCCTGTGGCATGCAGGTTAAAAAGGTTGTATCCTGCTAAAATAAGCATAGAAAGGAACTCAAATAACCCTGTAAAACTCACAGCACAAGCATCTGTGTGCCGGCCAGCACAAACCGTACATGCACTTGTATGGCATTGGAAAATGTAAAACAGAATAGTTTGTCCACATGGCAAGTGCTTTTGATTGTGCAGATACAGTGTAGAATAAAAATATTTAGGAAAAATGCCAAAAATGTGATATTCGTTTAGAGAAGGAAGCCAGCTGTGTTTTGGAGACATGAGTATGTACGGCATACATATGCAACCTTCAACCAATTCTTTGGGTATCACCAATAACATTTGTTCAATTGTACCCTAAATATATTCCTCTACAATGATTTTCTGAAAAGGTTTGCCAAATAATGACCATTATTAACCTTAGCTTAGATATAGTGCATTGAATGAATCCTGTGTGTTCCTCCAACAGGAGGTTTCTGCTTTCCTGCCTCTTCATTCTGTTGACCATGCTCTGCTCCATTAACAGACAAGCAGAAACTCCCACCCCCTACTAGATGGTTTCACTTGCTGAAATGCTTATTTTACCTGATTGGGTTTGTTGAGAATTACTTTACTTTTACTTTTTGCTTATATTCAGTATTATATTTGCTAGAATTATTTTACTTTTTGCTTATATTCAGTATTTAGTGTGAAAAGGCCATTGCTAGAGTACTGGTGTAGCCAGAAAAAAAATTATTTAAATATAAAAGACTTCTTTTATACATCATCATCATCATCCCATTGGAATCTACACATTAATATATGAAGAGTTAGATGCAAGAGTAACCTACAGGGCAGGACTCAAAAGCATAAGAAGGGCTTGAAATTGTATGCTAACGGGATTGCAGAAAACACCATGGTAATTTTTACCAGTCAGAAAGTGTACGGTACTGAATGACAGGCAACAGGCATACTGCAAAGAGCTTAACCCCTTCACTGCTGAGCCATTTCACGTCTTAAAAAAAAAGCTTTTTTTTATAATTATTTTTCTTTATTTTTTTCTTTACATTAAACATAGTCATGTTTGATACCATTAGAAAGGCCATGCTCTTGCCTTTCTAATGATACCAAACATGACCCTGCTAGCTGTCCACAGTCAGGAGATATCGGGGTTCAAAGGAACCCCCCATCTCCACCCCATTTTTCCTTAGGAGTCAATCAGGACGTTCCCCACATGTCCTCAGCAGTGAAAGGGTTTTAAAGGCATTAAAAATGATGGGTACTTTTTACATGTCTTGATCATTCTGCATGGCATTGGAAACAAACCGTACATATATAGGGACAGGAATAAAGATTTACAAGGCAAGATGGGAGAGGAGAGATCAACAAAACAAAGACCAGAGCAAGTAATAGGGAGACACAAATTCAGCATGTCCTGCCAACCATTAGTTGTTCTCTATTACTGTCCCCATTACAAGTGAGCCATTATATTATGGGAACCATAAACAAGTACAAGCAGCACAGCCATTGATATTGGTCTCCAGCAATCCATAGAACACCCTGTAGACTATAGAGCCCTCCATGAGATTGCATGTAAGCATTGCAAGGCAGGCAGAAGGGCACTGGGAACCATTTATGCCAGGTTTCTTCTGGTCGAGGTGAAAGGAGGTGGTGGACCGCACTGTCCCTCTGCTCCATGGGACCAGAAGTAACCACAAATAAAAAGAAAAAACACCCAAAAATTGCTGAGAGATTTTGCAAACAGAAGAATCACTTAAAACCAAATTCTGAGAGAAAATTAGAAAAAATACCAGCTAGAGGTGAGAATAACAAGCAACTGGAATCATTAGCGATACCCTGACTGCTCGAAAATGTATCAACTCCTGTACAAAGCTAGGGAAATGTTAATTTACCAGTAAGCAGCTGCAACAAGAGGAGATTGCAGCTCAGCTGGGATAGGGCAAGAGCCATCATGTATAAACGGCCCTACACAAACATAACTGCTCACTTGTTAAAAATAATGGTGGTGTTGGAATGGGGCCCTGTTTGTTTCCTCCCCCCATGTTAAATGAAGACATTCACATTAGTCCAAACGGGCTCCTCGCTGCTGAGCGAGTGTTTGGCTATTTACACATTGGGTTATCATCTCGGGCTCTCTCTGGTCAGATTGCAAAATCTTATGGCTTCTGTCAGTCAGTGGACAGCATCTGTAGTGGTGTTTCTCGACGCCGGTTCTTAGGACCTACTAACAAGCCAGATTTTAAGGATTCCCTTGGGGGAAATGCAGACTGAATACTGCAATCAGTGGGCAGCAAATCAGATATCTGGCAAGCCTGGCCTTCTAGCGGCTCCTCGGGATCAGAGTTGAGAAACACGGAGCTATAGTGTGGCTACAATCCAGCTTCGGAAGTCACTCTGCCCTACAATAATCTTTTCAGGACAATGTAGTTACTACTGGGGGGCTGGGCTGTAGTTTATAGGGAAATGCCCAGACTATAGTATATACACCAAAACGGTTACTCCCGATTAATTCTGGCCTTAACCGTACGTTCGGCAGATGCTCTAAAACCTGGATTTCTAAGTCCTAATGTTTTTATTTTTCATGCTACAAAACTAGAATGAGGACTACCTGTAAGTTTAAAAAAAAACAGCTCTTTGGAGTCGGTGCCGTGTCTGGAGTTTGGTGTCTGACCGAATTCAAACTCCAGACGCGGCGCCGACAACAAACTCCAGACGCGGCGCCGACAACAAACTCCAGACGCGGCGCCGACAACAAACTCCAGACGCGGCGCCGACAACAAACTCCAGACGCGGCGCCGACAACAAACTCCAGACGCGGCGCCGACAACAAACTCCAGACGCGGCGCCGACAACAAACTCCAGACGCGGCGTCGACAACAAACTCCAGACGCGGCGCCGACAACAAACTCCAGACGCGGCGCCGACAACAAACTCCAGACCTGGCCGACACCAAACTACAGACGCGCGGCCGACACCAAACTACAGACGCGCGGCCGACACCAAACTACAGACGCGCGGCCGACACCAAACTACAGACGCGCGGCCGACACCAAACTACAGACGCGCGGCCGACACCAAACTACAGACGCGCGGCCGACACCAAACTACAGACCTGGCCGAAAGAAAGAATTTCTGCAATGCTAGACTAACAGCAAAAATTTATAGTATAAAAATCTCAAACACAGGCTTTCCTTCTAGAAATGAAAGGAAAATATGTTCTTTTTCATCTGCAAGAACAATGGTCCGCACGATGCAGCTCCCATCTCTGCTGAGAGGTGAAGTCAGGTTTTATTTTAAAAACCTGGAATGCGGCCAATGGCAAAGCATGCTGAGCGCATCCTGTGAATCCTAGCTCATCGACCAATATAGAAAGTTCCCTTTACTTTAATAGCATGGCAAAGTCACTGCGCATAGGTTTCTCGTGGCCTCAGACACATGACAGCCTTACAGGAGGCATATCAATGGAGGGTTATTTCTGGAGAGGGTAAAATTAAATAAGAATGGCATGCACGAGGAATGAGCCTGGGAGCAGTCTGCCTGGCAACCTTAAAAATCAAGATAGGTATCCAGAGACTTATTTGGCAGCTCTATACTAAGCAACGCGCCAAATCCCTTGCTACATAAATCCCACGCTCTCTTCGCCCTCCCCATTTCATTAGAGCAGCCTCCAAAGTGTTTTCTTTGAGAGATGCTGCCAGGCTGAACTATCTGGATTACTCCAACTATTCTAATCCAGGTCCTAGAGTACACTCCAGCTACCCACAGGGGATCAGAGGAAATTACACCACCATGGGTATTCCTGGTCTGGAAAGAGCTATACATTATGCATGCTAGGCATAGGTTGAACAAATTACTGGATGAAGAGCTCATAGTATCTATAAAACACTTAAAAGAACACTAAGAAAAAAAATTAAGTATAGTAGCAGAGCGGAAAAGAGGGTTACATATTTTTCCTTTTTTTTGCCTGAAGTGAAAAATTAACCTTCTATCACCCCTGCGGGCTCTCCTGTCACTCTAACTTTTTATTTTTGCATGGCTGGTTCATGTATCCACAAAAATCACTTTTCCCTTCTTCTGGTTTTCATTCATCACTAGTGATTGAAGGAAAATGATGTCACAACAAACCATGACCTTGTCCTCTTGGGAAAAACATTCTCACATCCTCTTGCAGCAGCCTATCGTGAGACTAAATCTGACTCCTCTACGATCACAGGGTTTGGGAAAGCAAGAACTCCTCCCTTGGTGCATGACATGCCGAGGATGCCAGCTGGATGCCCAGGTGCCAAAAGGTGCAGAGTACAAAAAGAATGGAGGTGGGCTGAACGGATGAGAGAACGAGGCTGGGCGGAGTAGAGGTAAATCACTGCTCTGCATGGAGAGAGACTGTGGAGACATGGGTTCGATCCCCAGGAGCACCTCTCCAGTAAGCGTCCTTGGGGCAAGACACCTAATGGTACATACTCACCACCCAGGACATACTTGAAAACGAGAGAAATCTCAATGTATCCTTGCTGGTAAAATACTATCTCTCAACAAGGAAAGAAAGATCAAGCTTGGGCTGCAACCGGCTCACCTATCAGTGAAGATACCGGCGACTTTTGGATGGCTTGGACTCCCCTTACTGTCCCCCTGAGGCTGGTCATCGGGTGCTGCACTCCGGAGCCCGACTCGCCGCCCCCCCCCCTCCGGACCCACGATTTACCAGGCTGTGCTCGTGATGCATGTTGGCGGGAGCCGGCAGCCATCTTTGCAGCCTAATGCGGTTACACTCTTCAGCATATGGTTCCCGGATGGGTAAGAAAACCAAGAGTGGAGAGGCTGCAGGTGCCCCCTGATATTCAAACATCCAAGGGAGGAGGGCTGGGTAGACGACTGCCACATCCTGCCCCAGCGGAACCTGAGCAACCTGGCGCGACGGTGGACACGGGCCTATAATCTACCCCCCCGGAGCTGTTAGGGATGGAGGAAGACGACCTTCCAGCTACGAAGGGAGATATCCACGCCTTGTTAGCAGATGCCAGGACCTCCTGGCAAGCAGACCTGCAACCGATCACCACTGCCATAGCGGTTACACAAACGCAGCTTGTGGAGGTTCGGGCCCGTACACAGGAGATCGAGGGAGTGCAGGCTTCGACCTCTACTAACATGCTAGTGCTCCAGCAACAGATCCTCACTCTGCAAGCGGCGGTGGTGTCTCTGGAGTCCAGGAACCACCGCAAAAATCTCAAACTACGCGGCCTACCGGAATCTGTGCAAGACCCGGAGCTTCTGGCCTTTACCGCTCGTTTCGTGACCTCCATCCTGCCCGCAATTCATGATCCGGGAAATGCGTTTGTTTCTGCTATCCGGGTGCGGAGGGCTGCTACAGCCCTCGTTGGGGCTCCCCACGATGTAATCGTGGTTGTCCGTGACACCGCATTACACTCTGCTATTCTACGGGTGGCCCGCAATACCCCTGCATTCACATTTGAGGGAGCTCCTATTGCAGTATCCCCAATTTCGTGCTGGCGGCTCGGCGTTGCTTTAAACTCACGACGGCTACTTTATGCGACAATGGCATTCGCTATAAATGAGGTGCTCTTGGAACCCTCTTGATCCACCAGGGCGATGGGTACAATCTGCAAGTATCCACACCTGAGGAGGCGGCCGGCCATCTTCGGACTCTGGGGCTCACTCCCGGCCCCCAGGGAAATGCATCTGGGAGTATGTCTGCTGACGCCTCTTCTCTCCGGGACCCGACCCGAGTCACCGGACTGCTTACATGGCCCCATTGCCATTTTTTGGCCCCGTCTTACGATCTCAGTTTTGTCTTCCCTCGTTATGATTGGCCCACCTGCGGTTTCCTGACAAGACCCCCCCCCCATAACTTCCTAACCTCCCCACACATCGATGCAACGTGCTCTGGACTTTTTGACTCTCGCTCCCCATCAATCCACTGTATGCAGTCATGTGGGACTTGACCTCCAGCAGGACAATGTGGGTTCCGGACCCTCTTTAATACCTCCCCATCTCCCCCCCCTTTTTTTTTTTTTTAATCTTCCGGCCAGTCCCGAGGCGTGCCACCATGGCTTTGTCAGTCATGCCTGGCCCTCGGGCCACGTGATCTCTCTCTCTGTTTTGTTTTCTCCAGATTCGCCCACTTATGTTATTGAGACCACGGTCATCTCTCTTTATCTGTATACGTTTATGAGAACCCCCCACCAGCTTCATGTGTTTTATGCGTTTCGTTGGTCCGGTGTGGCCGTTTATGCAGGTCGACCTGTGACCCTTTGTTTGCATAATAAAATTTTAAATTGAAAGGAAAAAATTAAATAAAAAGATCAAGCTTTACAGAGAACAAAATATTAAACCTTCACTGCATTTCAGAGCAGAAAGTCATGTTTAACAAGAGGGAATGTAAGGGCATGGCAGGAAAGGCTGTTTTTGGCCAAATCTCCCTAATAAACAGTCAGTTTCAAATGAGCCAGACTATCTTTATGGAGACTAACAACTGCATTAAGCATGGAAAAAAAAAAATGAAAGCAAAGCACCTTCACTATGCAATATTAACCAACAAAAAAAATGGGGTTTTTTTAAACCCAAATACCCAAAACGCAGACAAATTTTGCACCTATTTATTGGTACAATTTGCTTACACCGACACATTTGTTACAATGTATGCACATAGGAATACATTAAAAGAATATGTTTATACCACCCACATTCAAGGCAATATTGCAACTCAAGTGCAGACTTGAGCGATTCTCCGGTACATTTACCAAAACCATTAGGCTATGCTAGGGATGCACAGATACCGATACTAGTATCGGTGCTGATACCGGGACCTGCACGAGTACTTGGGGGCAGGGGCCCCCGATACCAGAAGCCAGCACTGGGCTGGCTTGCCTGCTGGTTTCGTTGGCGCAATGTTTGGCGCGCTGCCAGGCTCCTCCGGCATCTTCTTTCTTCGAGGGGCCGAAGGCAGATGTTGTAGCCAGGCCGCTCGTTGAGAACCACGTGCACACGTGGTTCCCAACGAGCGGCTGGGCTACAACCTCTGCCTGCGGCCGCTCAAAGAAAGAAGACGCCGAAGGAGCCTGGCTGGGTGAGAGTGGGGGCACTCTGAGCAAGGGGGGGCACTCTGAGCAGGGGGGGCATTTTATAGGAGGTCTGTTCTTATTGAAATGGGGTCACATGACATTAAATAAAAGTATCGGTACTCTGTATCGGTGAGTACTTTTAAAAAGTATCGGTACTTGTACTTGGTCTTAAAAAAATTCTAAATCGGTGCATCCCTAGGCTATGCCATTAATACGTTTAGCAAAGCCTTGGTTAGGTTTACAAATGACTCGGCAGGCAGCCATGGGCTCTATGAATTATGCTTTGACCTGAAAACACTTGTATATGCAAAATCATTGCCATGTTCATAAAATCGTGTGGTTGGCTCAGAGGTGTGAAATACATTACCAGCTTCCAGGCTTGTGAACACTCCCAAGTAGACATGCAGGATGATTTTCCATTCTTTACATTGAGTAAAATAAACGTATGCCAGTAATCTGGCTTGCCTACAAAAACGTGCGACTGGCCTGCTTGTTAAAATTCTGCCAAGACCTGGGACATTTGTTTCCATTGTCTACTTTATGGTGACAGGAAGGCAATCACCGCAGGAATCTTCATTAGCCATAAACTAATCTAATGGTATAACCTCTGTGATCTTCAAGATAAAACACAGACACATCATGCAAACCAGGGGACAACAGGTTCCTTACAGAATATTGGAATTCATTAAATTTATTTAATTAATTAATTTATTTATAAAGTATTTTACCAAGAAGGATACATTGAGATTTCACTCGTTTTCAAGGGTTCAAGAACATTGAAATTTTACAGTCGTTACAGAAATACAAAGTAATACAATGCAAGATATTAAAAACAAAACCCAAATATACAGATTAACCATCTCTTCAGGGATTTTCCCAAGCTACACCACTTTCTCTAGTCTCAGACTAGTAATCTTGTTCTAAATGGGCATAGAAAAAAATCCAAGACGTAAAAAAAAAGGGATTTACTGGACCTCCCTCCACCGTATCTCCCACTCTTATTAACCAGTGTGAGGTACAGTTTCACATTTAAACAAAAAAAATAGTAATTGTGCTGAATTAGTAAAAAGGAATAAGGGGGCAGCAAATAAATATAGAGGGGGATACCCTACAATTACATTGCTGCGTTTGACGACCCTCCGGCGCATTTGCGGTGGATTGACAACTGCCGATTCCCTGCAAGTCGGGGGACCCTGCAGTGAATGCCGAATCTAACACAGGGTGGGGAAATTTGATTTCCCGAAGTATCTACATTCACACACAGGCACGCTGCGTACTTGCCCCCTACACTGAAACAAACCCGCTGAATGCCCCCTACATTCACACACAGGCGCACTGCGTATTTGCCCCCTACATTCACACACACAGGCACACTGCGTACTTGCATGTCCCCACTGACACAAACCCGCTGAATGCCCCCTACATTCACACACAGGCGCACTGCGTACTTGCACCTCCCCACTTACAAACACGCTGAATGCCCCCTACATTCTCACACAGGCGCACTGTGTACTTGCCCCCTACACGGAGACAAACCCGCTGAATGCCCTACATTCATACACAGGCAAACTGCGTACTTGCCCCCTACACTGACACAAACCCGCTGAATGCCCCCTACATTCTCACACAGGCACACTGTGTACTTGCCCCCTACACGGAGACAAACCCGCTGAATGCCCTACATTCATACACAGGCACACTGTGTACTTGCCCTCTACACTGACACAAACCCGCTGAATGCCCCCTACATTCTCACACAGGCACACTGTGTACTTGCCCTCTACACTGACACAAACCCGCTGAATGCCCCCTACATTCATACACAGGCAAACTGCGTACTTGCACCCCCCCCCCCACTGACACAAACCCGCTGAATGCCCCCTACATTACATTCTCACACAGGCACACTGCGTACCTGCCCCCTACACTGACACAAACCCGCTGAATGCCCCCTTACATTCATACACAGGCACACTGCGTACTTGCCCCCTACACTGACACAAACCTGTTGAATAACCCCTACATTCACACAGGCACACTGCATACTTGCACCCCCCCCCCCACTGACACAAAGCCGCTGAATGTCCCCTACATTCACACACAGGCACACTGCGTACTTACCCCCTACACTGACACAAACCCGCTGAATGCCCCCTACATTCACGCTGCACACATGCCCCCTACATTCACGGTGGCGCAGTAAGTACACGGCACTGCATTCAGTTACACCGTACATGTACAACTCCCTGCATTCATATTTTGCACCACCCCTCCCCCTCTCAACTAAGTGTTTACATTGTAAGGGTCGGTAAAAGTTTCAGGCTTCATTATGAAGGCAACAGGAAAAATTTGCACGTAATAAATTAAAACTTCTGCTTAAACGTGCATCACTTTCACATTTTAATCAGCAAAGCCTTGGGTGTGATTACAACCTGCTCTATTTATGGTATCACACCAGTTGCACATCTCTAACCATGATGTACTGTATCACTGGGAAGAATATCCCAATTCATTCCAGCAGATGTAACAGATCTTCTGTCACCTTGTGGAGTAGCTTGGACTCCAAATAGAAGCAAATATTCCTTGTACCAATACAAGTCATTTAAAAATCTATTTTTATTATATATATATTTTTTTATAAACTCACGCACACAACTAGCCTATGTTAAAAAAAAACTGGGAATACACAGTATGGAGTATTAGGATGTGCCAATTACGCTTTAAAATAGGGAGTTTTTGCAATACATTGAATACATTTCGGCAATTGATCTAGAAAGAAAATATATATAAATTGCTGATAGTAGACAATAGACCGTTCTTCATTTAAAAATTGCACATGCTACCTGCCTGTAGAAACAAAATGCTGTATATCGGCCTCTTTCAGAAGCCGTCATTAGCCGTGTATACACATGAAAAATTCTTCTTAGTTTGTGACATTATAGCAACAGTATAGAGCGTCTTACCACTAAAATGTGTACAAAAATCAAGCACCCCTAAGTCCTCTGCAAAATCTACACCCCTCCCCATCTATCATGAATGTCCCCAAACGGATTTTACACTTCCCTTAGCATTCATAGCGTTTGCTGAGAAGTTCATATACGCATTAGGAACATTTAATTTTGTGTTAATCCATTTTATCAGTAGAATATTGTTTTCTCAATAAAATGAAAATCGAACACTTACCTCTGTAACATCCATGACTTTAATAGCTGCAAGCTGACCTGTTTTGACATGCCGTCCCTAAAATAATAAAACACAAACAGGTTAGGTATCTTATACAAAACAGGGAAGAAAAAAAAACCCAATATGCTACATCATCATTTGAGTGGTAGCCCAGAAGAGAGAGTGAGTGTGTGAGTGTGCGATATGATGTGCGTGTGGGATATAGATATATATATATATATATTATTAAAAAAAATTCTTTCATACAATCCTCTACTAAAAAAGGAAGTTTGATTGTGTTTTTTTTAAACCAGAGACCTGCAATTCAACACAGTCACACAAAGATGCCATATATCTAGTTAGTGGAACGTATTGCTATTTCCTAGGTTTCTTGCCACTAACCCAAGATGGACGCCACACCATGTGACTTAAGCATGACTGCCAAAAGCATACATGGTCTTAAGAGAAACCGTAACATTGAATAACCATTCAATAGATCTATACATATAGGCATGTAAAAAACTAAAAAAGTTAAGCTCTTATGGCAGCCATCTTGGTGTTTTGCCATAGATAACCTATTTAAGGATGTGTGCAACATTAGTTTGCTTTGAAATCTGATGGTGTTGGAACCTTAATAAAAAAAAGATTTTTTCTTCCACATACATTAATGTTAATAATCCCAGGTGACCAATCTTTTTGCTAGGAAAAAACCTGAATTGACCAGTTTGCCAATGACCCATGACCCCGCTGCCGCAAGTGATAAAGCCAGCCTTATGTCTCTAATAAAATGGCTTCCATTTTATTGGGATTTGAAAAGGGTGACCAGACTAATTAGGATATTGAATTAAGAGGCCAATCAATCACATTATGTCCTACCACTCTGGAACCATTTGTCATTATTATTAGGCAGTGACATTTGCTTCTGTATTTAGGCACCTCCTAACAAGGGGAGGGGGGGTACAAAGGTTCAACAAACACTATTCCTTGAGTAAACAGAGCCAAGACTCACAGAAGACAACATACATCTGCAACCAAGCCCCTTTCACGCAGACAAATGGCTTTAGGTGTTTGCCAAAATTTCAAAATACGACTATCCCGGTTTCAGCTTTGAAACATGCCAGTGGTTTACAAAATAAATGTCCAAAATGCAGCAGACGATACATCACATCTACCACTCTATGGCATCTTTTGTGAAACACCAGTGTTTATTGGAGTTGTAACGACAGCGGTCTTCGCCAGTGTAACTTTTTGGATCGCTGGCGTTTGTAGATAACTATGGATGTCCCGATCAGTGTTTTTTTTTCCCCCCATCGATCCATGACGTGCGGTATTTGGCATCGATCAACAGGGAGTCCCAATCGGATAACTCATGATAAGTGGCCAGACCAGCGGCTTGAATGCTAAAGAATGCCAAGGGCTGAAAGAACTAAAAAAAATAAAAATATTAATCGATAACTATACTTCGATATCGATTAAATCGATCTGTGTACAGCACACACTAGAGTCAGACTGAGTTAAAGGTTAATAACTTCAGACTGCTTCCGAACGGATTGCAGAAGATGTGTCGTTCCTTTACTCTGTAGGATTTAATTTTATTGTTATGTAGGACATAACCAGTTTGTTTTTATCTAGTTAGTTTACAACAGTAGCAGAACGATCACACATACCCCCCGGGGCACTGCTATGGGGTGTGGGCACTGTACCACTGGTGTTTTATCCTTCGAGCTGGAGTCTTGTGCCAACACCCCACCCTCCCTGCCACCCCCTCTTTGGACTGGAGCTGCCATTCCTCCCTTTTGGTCCGGTTACTTCCCACAAACGCTTTCCCACACTCGGGTCCGGTCTTTTTTCCAAACCCACTCCTTACGCTCGGGTCAAGTCCCTTGCCCAAACTCCCTTCCATCTCCAGACCCTCCTCCCGCTCGATTTGTTCATGTATTTATTGTAAAGGGACACTCTAATAAGCTGTAATGGCCAGGGTGTGTAGAGTGGTCAGGCTGCGTGGAGTGCCCACTCTCATCCGGCTTTTGTGAGGCTATATCTGACTGCGCGTAGCAGCAATTGTTTGGGTAGAAAACACACATGGGCTTAAGCCAAGCATGCAGCTTCAAGCCATCATTGTGACCATGTGCTCGTGTACCTTGTGTGTGAAAAGTATACAAGATACTCAAATTGCATATGTACGTGCACAAAGTTACAAACACTGTGCAAATTGCTTACAGAAATGGGGGGGGGGAACAAGGGCTTTTTTTTTTTTTTACATAAAAAATTACTTTAAAAAGGAACATTAGTTTTTTTTATCCAATTAATGGATTAAAAAAATAATCTGCCAACTAATCGTTAGTTTCAGCCCTAGTTGACACCAGCCTCTTCTCTCCCTACTTGTAGAGAAGAGGCTGAGAGCGAGCATAGAGGGCCCCATGCGTTGCATTTAAGGTGTGTGCTGTGAAATTTGAGTACAGGCTTTGGCAATTTCCATAGCAACACCTATACTTCCCGCAACAGGAAGTACAACCCCTGTGTAGGTAGTATGGGTGGCATTATGGAGATTACCAGACTGGGCACATATTTCACAGCTCGTTAAAACAGGTGCTCTGGACTTGCCTGCAAGTAAGGCAGGGAAAATGCTGCGCTCAATTCTGAAGCAGTAGTAATCCATTTCCTGCTTACTGACTTTATAGCCAATAAGCAGGAATAAGAAAGTAACGTAAACAGGGATCTTCCAATCTACAACACTTTCCAAGGAGGAAATTTGAAAAATTAACACACGTTAGATGTTGCATTGCTCTCTGGCTGCTCCTTGTCAGTTTGGGTCATTTCCATATTGCTGCAGTTTAATGTGGGCTGTATGAATGATAATTGCATTACACAATCCCGTGTCTGTAGGTTAATGATGTCATCACGCTCCTCTATGTAAAGTGCAGTGGAAGAATACGGTTCAGAGCGCGCCACAATGCCAAAGTACGTCAAATCGTTAGGTTTAGAAGTAATGGCAAACTCATGCTTTGTATGTGCACTGCTTAACATTTGTGATTTCCCCAAGGATACTGGAAAAACAGAGGGAAGTTATTCATGTGTGTGCTCTC
Source organism: Leptobrachium leishanense (assembly GCA_009667805.1). Lineage (NCBI taxonomy): Eukaryota > Metazoa > Chordata > Amphibia > Anura > Megophryidae > Leptobrachium > Leptobrachium leishanense. The sequence goes on along the minus strand of CM019064.1, from coordinate 284,157,604 downwards.
CTCAATGGAGGCTGAACCATATGGGAAACCATGTTCTGAATTCTTTTTCCCCAGCACAATGTAAGCCAGGAGCGATCTGTCCACTGGGAATCAGTCTCCAGGAGAAGGAATAGCAGGGGGGTGCTCCAGCTGTGCCTCGCTGCATGACATCATCCGCACATTCTCACAACTGTCTGATACACACCACACAGTGTGCATGGACTGGCATGGACTAGATTCATAACTTAGCGTTGGGGAGGGGGAAGAGAAAGATGATCTAAACGGATTGTCATTTAGCCAAAAGAAAAATCTATTTTAAAAAAAATTGGAATTTCTCGGGTTGCAGGAGTCTTGTTTTGAAGTACCAATTGAAAGTCATAGAGCTTGATGCAACGACATAAATGGTAATTTACCACACTCCATTTACGGCGTCCAAAACAACTTTAGATATTTTGAAAGCGCATAAAATACTGTCTACGTCTCATGTTAGGCTGCAGCCACCCGAGAGAACAGATTGCGCACAGTGCGTCCATTGAAACGGATGTACTTTATAGGCCAGTGGCACACGAGCGGTTTTCAGAGAGGAAGGAATGTCAGAGAGTGGATGATCCTTCCACTCTGACGCCCGTGTGGCCATCTTGCCAAGCGCAGTTAGTGCGCTCGGTGCTGCAAGGCTCGATCCTCCTATGGAGGAGGATTGCTCTTTGCAGCCCTGGCGAATGCACGTTGTAGTGTTTCGACAGGGAAGCTTTCAGAACGACCGGTGTAGTGCGCGCTACAGCGTGTGGCCGGCCCGGTCAAAAACGGCACAACGCTGCGATGGGAGTCAGAAGGCACGTCAGTAGGGGCACACATCTGACACAACGTATGAGATTGTGGTTACATTGCATCAGTTAGTTATGACTGACGAGAAGAAAAAAAGAAGAGCTGAGTAGTATCAGTTTTGACAGACGTTGAGAAAAAGAATTGAAAAAGCTGTACAGCATCAGTTTTGACAGACATTGAGAAAAAGGGGGAAAAAAAGCTGTATGCAGGGGTTTCTCTACGTCCATTGTAGTTTTTTCACATCGATGCCATTTTGGCGTCGGTAGCAATATGCGTTGCCCGTGCGTGGAAAAAGTGCGCACGTGCTTCATGTGTTGTTCTCTATCGACTCCTTTGAAAAGCTACGACGTCCAGCAAACATGTTTGACCAAGACCGTGACCGGAGCTGCATTTATTATAGTACTTTCCATTCATCACTTACGCAACACAAAGACATTAATACATCAAATCAAGCCGCATCCCAAGCTAGGGTTAATCGTTATACCCAGAAGAGCAAAAAAAATAAAGAAATGTACGTAGTAACTGTGTGCCAATGACATCATCCAAATTCCAAAAAAAGCATTAAATGCACAGGAGCTGAGCGTTACGAGAGCGGCGCTACCATAAAAGGCCAACGTTTACTGCTGGCACCATACGAGAAAAACCAAAATAAAAGCCACAGATCAGTCTCAAGCAAACTCTAACCAGAACATGCCAAGGCCCATGCAGAGGAGATTAACAGTCATATCATGCAGGCACCTCCTAACGTTCAATGACCAGGCCTAATCACCCATAAATCATGGAGGCCCAGCGCACATTCCAAAGCAGCGCAGGCCGTGTCCCTCTGACAAGTAAATGGGCCCAGCAACAAAACTGTATGGTTTTTATTTAAGTACGAAGCATATTGAACCACAGAATTTCTCATACTTTTTTTGAAGGCAGCTATATTGCCTTGGGAAACATCTGTGTGAAATTTAAAGAGGGGGGGGGGAGGAATTTTCCTACAAAGCATAGCTACTGGCTGCAACTGAAGAACTTCCAGAAATACACAAATTATTCTGCTTTGCACTTACAAACCCCCGGATAGATCCTATATTCCCACCTCATACTTTTTTGTTAAGTGGAAAAGTGTTTAGCACATGGGATGCTCTGCGAAAACGTGATTAGCTCATTGAAGGTTTTCAAGGACATGCAGCATCCTCATCTGACAATCATTCCCGAGACTCTGAGAGCGCATGTATTGCAGTCCAGCAAAGGGTCTTCTCCAAACCCCTCCAAAGTCATTCAGGGGTTCCGATCGCTGCTCTGGCTTTGTGGTTGCTAGGGACCAGCTTCCATGGCATCGGTCCCCTCCCTCTCTCCCTTGCAGCCTTTGTTTTACAGTGGTAGCTGGGAGGTTTCAGCAGGGAGGATGCCCTCAGCATTATCCCTGCACTTAATGCTTTAGAAATAACTGCAATTAAATTAATACACTTTCAGTGCTATAGACATAAGGTAGCCTGAGGCTGGGTGCCATTTAACTCCTTCATACCCACATTCTTCACCGCTTGGCAGATAAACTTCCCCCTGATGTTATCTTCAGCCCACAAGGGCTGTTAATATGGGGTTTAGAAGCAAATTTATCCCCCAAAATTCAGACATACAAATTCTGTAGGCTCTCAAAGCACTTGCACCACCTACTAGTTTTAGCCTAGACGAGAGCATCCTATTAAATATTTCTAATTATTCGATAAACTGGGCATACAATCTCTGCTAAGTAACCATTTGAATACATTTAACAAAGTGTAACTATGTGTTGGTTTAATTCACACCCACAAAGACTTTTAAGTGTATTTGGCATGATGCAGGGCCAGATTTCTAATAAGGCAAAGTAGGCATGTGCCTGCCACAAGATGGCAGCTTACGCTATAAAATAAAGAAAATAAAACATTGCAATGATTTTACACCCCTGTATCTCTGGAGACCTACACACAAAGCGGGGCATATAAAAGGTATCATTGGAAAGGCCAGATTGTTGCCTTTCCAAAGACACCAAAAAGGATCAGGTTTTTGTAAAAGTAGAATATATATATTTTTTCCTACGATTGTACAGTGAACAGTGGTGCTACACCAACTCACCTTCTCATTTCCCACACTGACAGCAAGTGTGGAGGTGATGACACAAAGCATTGTTTGATCGACAACCTAGACCAGTGATGGCAAATCTTGGCAATCCAGATGTTTCTGCGCTACAGGCAGGGCCGGCCCGACAATGGTGTAGAGCGGAGCAGCGGCAGAAATTCGGGGTTGGCAAATTTCAGCCACCGGCGCCGCGGCTGCGCTCTGCACTATTTTTTTATGCGGCGACGGCAGATCGTGCGGCCGCCGCGTTCGTTCCTTCAACAAGCGCCAGCCGCATGAGTATCTGTTGCACGCCTGAGATCCATCCTCCAGCCTGCTGCGTTCGAGATTAGGCTGGATCCCAGGCAAGCGGCAGATACTCATGAGGCTACCGCTCGTTGAAGGAAGGAACGCGGCGGCCGCAGGATCTGCTCGTCGGAGGGGCCTGGCAGAGGTGAGCCTGAGGGCAAATCTATCCATGAGTGAGCCTGGGGGCAAATCTATACATGAGTGAGCTGGGGCAATATAAACATGTGTGGGCATGTGACGCTGGGCACTGCTGGGTATGTAACGCTCTGGGCTCAGTTATACACATCTCACATTACTGTATCACAGAGCTTCACAGCAAGAAAATTCTAATGTACGGTGTGTACGAGTGTTTGAATTTTATTGCTGCGGCGCACTGGGATACGCTCCTACACGCTGCAGGTTTTTGTTTTTTGGGGGGGGCAGCATTTCATCCTTCGCTCCAGGCAGCACAAGGTCTTGGGCCGGCCCTGACTACAGGTCTCATGATGGCCAGCTACCATAACATGTGACATCTAGTTTGGAAACCTCTGGGGCGCCAAGGTTTGCCATTACTGATCTAGACCATGGCACTGCAGTGAGAAAAGACAGGGGGATTTTGGAACCCTGCATCTCTGACTTTTACAGCACAGACGTTAAAGTGAGGTGTCATTGGAAAGGACAGTTTCTCCTTTCCCAGGATACCAAATATGACCATGTAAAGTGTAAATATAAGAAAACTGAAAACATTTTATTTAACCTCCCTGGCGGTATTCCCGAGTGTGACTCGGGGTTAAATTTCACTACCGCGAACGGCAACCCCGAGCCACACTCGGGGTGGATGCATACTCGCCTCCTCCTGGCTCCCCCCTGCAGTGTGATCGCGGCGAGCTGCTTCCTGGTAAGGCTCCCTGCGAATCACACGATGCAGGGAGGCGGGACCAGTAGCAAACTTAGAAAAAAAAGATTATAAAACACTGTATAATCCGAAGTGCAATGTTAATGAACGGCCACTAGGTGACGCTACAGGATAAGAAACAGACCATACATCGTCTCACCCTTGTTTTCAGACAGATTTCAGTGTTTTTTGTTGTATTTTATGGAATATCATTTATTTGCATTATTTTGGATAATTATTTTTGGGATAATAAATTATTATGTCGTGTTTCAAACTTTATCGGACTCCGTGTATTTACTATTTATTTATAAAGGATTTTACCAGTAAGGACTCTTGATTGCACGGATTTCAGTGCGTGATTCCTAATTATTACAGGCTAACTATGTACAAAAACACGTTTCCCTTAAAAAAAAAATTGAGACGCTTTTAGACACGAAATTTTGAAAAAATTAGACGACCGCCAGGGAGGTTAAAACTTATTTTCTCTGGTTTAAGGCAGTGGCATTATAGGTGTTCACTGATAAAGCAAACCATGCCATTGCTCTAACTCACAGTCTCACACCGGGAGGAAGTGTGGAGGTGATGGCGCAATAAGTTATTACACAAAGGTTCATCTAAAGCTAGGGTCAGGCGAGCGCAGTGTTGCCACACATTTTAACGTCTGTGGTAGCATAAAATTATGATCAATAGAGAACCACACACGAAGTAAGTCCGCACAGAAGTGCGGACACACAACAGATGTGGCAAATGGACGCAAGATAGGCAAGAACATAAAACCACAAGAACGGACGTGCGGAGTGCGCCACGTCCGCATAGCTTTGTGTGTGAGTGATGGAACGTGGTCAGACGGATTGCATTTATACGTCCAGCATTTTTGACGGAGAAAATGTTTTTTTCAATTTAATTTATTTTCCCTGCTACATCAGTCAAAAAATACGTCAGTGAAAAGAACGGACTGTGTGGCCACTACCTTGTTGTCAGTCAGAAAGTACGTCCGTACTGCACGGACGCACAGTCCGTACAAAATGCGCTTGTCTGACACTAGCCTAAAATACAAGCTCTGCTGCAAGGACAGAGGGCTCCTTTGGACCCTGAATCTAAATTTTTTACACCACTCAAGTTCAAATTAGGTGTGATTGGACTGGTCAGAGTCTAATGATGACAAATATGACCAGGTGTAAAAAAAAAACAAAAAAAAAAAAAACATTAAAACACGCCACACCTTTTTTTTTCCCAAACCAAAGCAACTGTTGATATCCTATTGAAAAATAGCTGAAATGGTGGGCGTCGCCCATAGGGCAGGGAGTAACGCCGGCGAGGAGTACTCGTACGCCTCACCAACAGGTGCCGTTGCGGGCCTCTAATTTGGCCCACCCACGCAGCAGACACCAGTCATTGGTTGCACAGGGAGGGTCTGAGTTCAGGCCATCCCACTGCAGCCAACAGCGCACACCAGCTGCAGGGAGGAGCTGAGACAGTCCCAATGAAGTAGGCCGCACATCTTCAAGACCCACCCGCCACAGGGACGGCATTGGGGGGGGGGGGGGTGAGAAAACAACTTTGATGCCCCGGGACGAAATGGAGCAAAATATTCCATAGCTAGGGTTAGGCTTACAATTTAAAGGTTAGATTACCATTTGTGCTCGTTTAAACCGAGCCCTAAACATTCTGCTTCATTTTTAAAAGCAACACATTTTGCCCCTTTTGATCGGTTTAATTCAGTATAAAATATTTTTAGCCTCCCCAAAAAAAAGCAACTTCGGCCTTTTTTTTTTTTTTTGGGGGGGGGGGGGAAGCTGCTCCAGGTTTCTATGCCTACAAGCTCCAGAGATGCGAATCCAACAATGGCATTTTGTCAATCCTATATTACTGATGTGCTCTTACAAATGTATTTTTGTCCATGTCTTCCTATGTGAGGAGAAAAACACTGGTTTCCTTCATGACTCAGCTGTGTCGACTACAGCATTGTTCTTTGCCTGCTCTCTCCATTCCTCAGGGCAGGAATATCTGAAAGAACCCTGAGGTGTCATCAACTCCGTAACACAATGCTAAATTAGTATACATTTTAATTTGGATATTTTATGGGTAACAATTTAAGCGGCCAATATTAGCTCATGCAAAGGGGTAGACAAGGCACCAAGGCCAAGGTGCTTTAAAACTTCATAGTGTGTCCTGCAATGAAAAACATTTAAAAAAAAGAAAAGAAAAAGGAGGAGAGAGGAAAGGATTCAAAACACATCCACTACTTAGATTACGGTTCTGTTGCTTTCAGATGAAATGCACGGAATATTCTGGCAGAGGACGCAGGTTCTGCATATAAACAATAAACATCTCATGTGCTGTACACACGCACACCCTCTTCACGAGTGAAATCCTTGAAGTGGAGGAGATTCCTTCACACGACCAAGCATCACGAGCAGCCGGGATTTTTTTCCGGCTGCCGGTCACCAGATCAGTCACCAGTTATGTTGGCTTTGTGCAGATGTCACTCTGAGACCAATTGTGGCAGGGATTGCACTCAACACCGATCCATCATTCTATGCAGGCACTATGGAACTTGCGTATGTAATGTGCACAATTTGCAGTTCCTACGATACGCAGGAGCACTTATTGTGTTAGAAAGCTAAAGGGACTTCCGAGTTCGGGAGTCCGTGAGCCGAGGAGGAGGAGCTACATGCAGAGGAACTAAAGGAAACTAAAAATAAAATGATAAAATTACCAAAAACAAATTAAAAATAAAAATTGCGTAGAGGCTGTCAGCATCCTCTGTACAATTATTTATGGGCAAGAAAAAGGAAACCACTTTGTCCCTAAGAAGCTGAGCAAATTTTTTGAAAAAAAAAGTGAAAAAAAAAAAACCATACCAAACCTACAATTATTGTCATCATTTATATAGCGCCAACAGTTTCCACAGCGCTTTACAATAACCAAACAGAACGAGATATAGACAAAAAGACATAGGATGGAAACAATAGGTGTAGAGGGCCCTGTTCATAGGAGTATACAATCTAGAGGGAATCCCTCACGTTTAAGGCTGGCCGTCCACTGGAACCGTTTTCGAATGAACGACGATTTCGTCAGACCGTCAGTCGTTGGACCGGGTCAGACTAGGGGTTGTCCACTGCGTGCGATCTGTCGTGCGACCACAGACGATCCAGATCAAAATCAGAGGTGGAGTACATGGCTGCCAAGACCAGAATAAACTGGTTTTACATGCAAAAACAAGTTCATTCTGCTTTTGGAACCAGTGCAGTCTTCTTTTTTTTTTGTTTGTTACTATTATTTTTACTATGCGCTTTGTCTGTAAATCTGTCAAACTATCCCCTAAATCAGGGCATGACACCAACACTTCAGCGCAGTACTGCTCTCTGATATTCGTTCTGCCGCTGCAGATTGTTGAAGTGCGGCAATCTGCAGCAAACTGCACCATATTTCGCCATCATTTTTACAGTGCAAACAGCACCAAAATTGCACCGTATAGGAAAATTCAAGATTCAGTGCCCTTCGGGAGTCATGTCAGTGCTTAGTGAATAAACCCCTTTGTGCAGCAGCACTGCTAGTCCCACCATGTTACACAGCTAGTCCCACATGCACAAAACGTGTTTTGGTAAACTTGCATCATGTCTGCACCATTTATTTTCAATGGAAGTTAAAAAAAAAAAAACAGCAAAAACAATAAAAATGTGGGTTTTTTTTACCTCCCCTAATGAGTTTATCAATGTCCATCTTGCCTAATCGTTCTGAACTCCCAGCCAGCACGGTGTGATCGCCCATCTGCTGTGGTCTCCAGAAGTCAACCGACGGACGTCTGCCGCAATGGACGATGGTTCCATTCACATTCATGTTACAGGATCGGACGTACGACGACGGACGATATCGGATGATCGCACCATCGCACGAAAATGGTTCCAGTGGACGGCCAGCCTAAGGTCAGACGAAAGCATTTTTAACGTGCGTTTAGCCGCACGAAATCACGGCCGTGCTAGCAGCAAATGGCGTCCAATGCCGGGGGAACATACGACGAACGGCCGCACGAAAGTTCGTCTGTGCAACGCAAGTGGCCAACGAACGCATTTTTTCGAGAACGTCAAACCGCTACTACTGACGTACAGAGTGCGCTACGGCCACATAGCGGCGTGTTTGCGTGATTGGGAGACGTCAGACGCTGCACACGTCCAGCCAACATAACGTCCAGACGCAAAAAGGGTTTTATTGATGATCCGTACAAAATCACGGACGAAAATGTGTATCATATGACCGCTATCGCGTATTCCGTGAAAAAAAATACGTCCATTCGTTCAAACGCACTTTTTCACGGACAACGTGAAAAATGCGTTAGTAGATGCCCTGATTACAATTTTCAAACTGCGCATCTGATTGAATTTGAATACTGCATGACCCCAATCAATACGGAGTGCAAATCCGATGCTGAATACCTCCATCCAGACGCACCCTATTGAAAGGGAATTGAGGTGCCTCTGGATTGACTCACATCTTCCCCGCTTCCTCCATGACCTGCGAGCAGGTGGGAAAGAAGCCAGGAGTCAATGCAGAGGAGGCTCCAGGATTCCAGCTGGGAGACAGGCTGCCCTACATTTCTCATACTTTGGGGTCAGGTCAGCGGCATACTTAACAGTCCAATAAAAGTCCTAAGAAGTTCAATTTGATGTGGGCTGGTATTCAGTTATAGACCTGAATCTTTATTTTTTCCAACACTGCCAGCCCTCTCTGACCACATCAGGCTTAAAGCACCACTCTGGATCAAAACCTTGCATTGTCCACTTTGATGCAATAAACCGCAAAACCCTGGTGTTGGCTGATGCTCTCTGACTATACTCAACACATGATCAGTTAATGACACCATGTTTTCTAGATCAGTGTTTCTCAAGTGGTGGGTCGCGACCAGGGGCGAACTGGGTCGCGACCAGGGGCGAACTGGGTCGCGACCAGGGGCGAACTGGGTCGCGACCAGGGGCGAACTGGGTCGCGACCAGGGGCGAACTGGGTCGCGACCAGGGGCGAACTGGGTCGCGACCAGGGGCGAACTGGGTCGCGGGGCAAGTGCCCCCAGGCCTCTCTAATGCCTGGGACCCGCTGATGCATCTTACCTGCAGCAGCGGGTCCCAGGCGGTGCAGCTACCACTGAATGTTCACAGGTGCCACCTGGGGCCCGTTGCATCAGGTAAGATACTCTGTAATTGCAAGTGTGTGGGGGGGGAATCTGAAACGGAAAGTTGTAGGGTGGGACTCAGTGACTGGCAGCAGCTCACTACTCCCAACACCATGAGCCACTGTGCACAATGCACATCTCAGTGAAGCAAAAAGGCTGTTGGGTAACGGGGGAGGGGGGGCTCCCTATGTATATTTGATTGTGTTTTTCTCTGTCCTTTTGTTAATCTGTCATTTTACCTATTTATGCAGCCTTCTTTCTGAATATCTGTTATTCTGTCTGTCCATCTATATCTGTGTGTCCTTCTGTGTATTTTTCCATCTGTCCTTGTATCTATGACCATTTCTCTCCTTTCTCCCTCTATCACTCTCTCCCTTTTACTCAATAAATCTTACTCCTCTTCCTTTCCTGCCTTCCTTCTGATGTGATAATTCCTGCAGAAAACTAGAATGTACACTGAGAATTCTCAGCAGAATCACAAACTGCTTCCTGATCCCGGCCTCCCTGCATACCAGAGACATGCGGTCAGGTCAGTGGCTGGTGAGGCACTGGCTAGTATCAGAGTCTCTCAGCGCTCCCCAGGTACTGGCTGCTCTCAGCGCTCCCCAGGTACTGGCTGCTCTCAGCGCTCCCCAGGTACTGGCTGCTCTCAGCGCTCCCCAGGTACTGGCTGCTCTCAGCGCTCCCCAGGTACTGGCTGCTCTCAGCGCTCCCCAGGTACTGGCTGCTCTCAGCGCTCCCCAGGTACTGGCTGCTCTCAGCGCTCCCCAGGTACTGGCTGCTCTCAGCGCTCCCCAGGTACTGGCTGCTCTCAGCGCTCCCCAGGTACTGGCTGCTCTCAGCGCTCCCCAGGTACTGGCTGCTCTCAGCGCTCCCCAGGTACTGGCCGCTCTCAGCGCTCCCCAGGTACTGGCCGCTCTCAGCGCTCCCCAGGTACTGGCCGCTCTCAGCGCTCCCCAGGTACTGGCCGCTCTCAGCGCTCCCCAGGTACTGGCCGCTCTCAGCGCTCCCCAGGTACTGGCCGCTCTCAGCGCTCCCCAGGTACTGGCCGCTCTCAGCGCTCCCCAGGTACTGGCCGCTCTCAGCGCTCCCCAGGTACTGGCCGCTCTCAGCGCTCCCCAGGTACTGGCCGCTCTCAGCGCTCCCCAGGTACTGGCCGCTCTCAGCGCTCCCCAGGTACTGGCCGCTCTCAGCGCTCCCCAGGTACTGGCCGCTCTCAGCGCTCCCCAGGTACTGGCCGCTCTCAGCGCTCCCCAGGTACTGGCCGCTCTCAGCGCTCCCCAGGTACTGGCTGCTCTCAGCGCTCCCCAGGTACTGGCTGCTCTCAGCGCTCCCCAGGTACTGGCCGCTCTCAGCGCTCCCCAGGTACTGGCTGCTCTCAGCGCTCCCCAGGTACTGGCTGCTCTCAGCGCTCCCCAGGTACTGGCTGCTCTCAGCGCTCCCCAGGTACTGGCTGCTCTCAGCGCTCCCCAGGTACTGGCTGCTCTCAGTGCTCCCCAGGATCTGCACCATCCACTCCAGGCAGCTGCACACTGCCCCCTCCACCTGCAGGGAGGAGGTGCTGACACAGTGAACACTCACCCCGAGCACAGCCCTGCACCCACTGACTGTGCGAGACAAGGACAGTCACATGACTGTCCTGCGTCAATCAATGCATCGGAGACCAGCCTCCCATGGAGTTTTTTGAATAGCTTGAACCAGTGGTGCTTTTCCATTGGTCCAAGCTGTTCCATTGCTTTTAGTCCCCCTCTGAGGCACTGCAGAGCGTAGATTCAGGAAGTAGGCGGCGCCAGACGCGCGCTGCAGACCTCGATCTCTTGGTCAGCTTGAGTTTATGCCATTAGCGTAGTGTTCAGCTCCGCAAATTGCGTAGACTCAGGGAGGGCAGGCTGCTGCAGAAAAAAAATGTGCGCAGCGGCAGAGACAGACGAGAGGGAGCATGGAGCAGGTGAACTTAAGTTTTTTTATAATATTTTATTCATTCAGTAGTGATTTAAATTAGTTGCTTCGTCTACCATCACCCCAGACTTTGAGACACTTAAAAGCAAGAAGCCTCCCCAGTTTTGCAGTAAGTTCTAATTAATTTCATATGTTGTTTCAATTAGTTTATTTTACAGCAAACACTTTCGTTTTCACTAGTGTGATTACTCCACTATTCTTTTTGGAAAGAATCCCTTTTTAAAAAGTGCATACTTTGTAGAATATTGCACACATTGTTTTGTGGAATAAATTTATGTTTCAGAAATTTAATTATTTTTGAGTTGCGACTTAATGACCAAGGACAATTGTGGGTCCTGAGGTTCCACAGGTTGAGAACCACTGTTCTAGATGACGGATTTTGGGCTCTTCCCTTTAATCCAGCCCCCGAAGCCCATGGATCCTTATCTATTAGAGAACTAAGAATTTCCTACGTGAAATCCTGGCTGCATGCACAGCAGGGGCTCTCTGAGGTGTTAAGTCACATAGCACCAGCAATGCTCCTCAAAAAGCCTCACTTCCTGCCAGAATGAAGAGAAACAAAATGATGAGTTTAACACCTACAATGCTGGACTAGAATTATACCCACTGTACATGACAGAACTCATTATGATGCATGCAGTACAGGGACAGCCTGATGGATACATAGGTAAGCCTGCACACTTTCATTGCCAGTCACATTAAAAGTGCAATCTTGATTTAACAGATTTTGTCTTTCCATTGTGTAGGGCTACCACGAATTGATAGATATCTATCCAACTAAGGCAGTGTTTCTCAAACCTGTCCTCAGGTCCCTCTGACTCGCCAGGTTTGACAGATACAGTTGTGTTCAAAATTATTCAACCCCCACTGAAATTGAGTGTTTTGGCCAGTTTGACATTGATTTTGATCATTCAGTCATCTTGCTTACAATGAAATCAAAGAGGCACGTGTAGGTCAGACAAATATAACATAACATTTATAATGAAATAACCACAAATGTCTTTTCTGTGCTCACATCATTATCAGTTTTATTCAACCCCCAAGTGACATTCAATCTTAGTACTTAGTACAACATCCTTTTACAGTTATAACAGCTTTTAAACGTGAAGCATAGCTTGACACAAGTGTCTTGCAGCGATCTACGGGTATCTTCGCCCATTCGTCATGGGCAAAAGCCTCCAGTTCAGTCACATTCTTAGGCTTGCGCACTGCAACTGCTTTCTTTAAGTCCCACCAGAGGGTCTCAATCGGATTTAAGTCAGGTGACTGCGATGGCCACTCCAAAATGTTCCAGCCTTTAATCTGCAACCATGCTCTAGTGGACTTGGAGGTATGCTTGGGATCATTGTCCTGTTGAAAGGTCCAACGTCTCCCAAGCCTCAGGTTTGTGACGGACTGCATCACATTGTTATCCAATATCTCCTGGTACTGAAGAGAATTCATGGTACCTTTCACACACTGAAGCTTCCCTGTACCTGCAGAAGCAAAACAGCCCCAAAGCATGATTGACCCCCCCCCCCCCGCCATGCTTCACAGTAGGCAAGGTGTTCTTTTCTTCATAGGCCTTGTTCTTCCTCCTCCAAACATAGCGTTGATCCATGGGCCCAAACAGTTCTAATTTTGTTTCATCAGTCCACAGAACACTATCCCAAAACTTCTGTGGTTTGTCCACATGACTTTTGGCATACTGCAGTCGACTCTTCTTAGTCTTTGGAGACAGCAAGGGGGTGCGCCTGGGAGTTCCCGCATGGAGGCCTTCATTACGCAGTGTGCGCCGTATTGGCTGAGCTGAAACTTCAGTACCCACATCTGACAAATCTTTTCTCAGTTCCTCAGCAGTCACACAGGGACTTTTCTCCACTCTACGCTTCAGGTAGCGCACAGCAGTCGAAGTCAGCATCTTCTTTCTGCCACGACCAGGTAGTGTTGTTTCAACAGTGCCCTTTGCCTTGAATTTGCGAATGATGCTTCCTATGGTCTCTCTTGGTATGTTTAACATCATTGCAATCTTCTTATAGCCATTGCCCTTCCTGTGAAGAGTAATCACCTCTTCTCTTGTCTTCCTGGACCATTCTCTTGACTTCACCATGTTTGTAACCACACCAGTAAATGTCTAGAAGGAACTGAGTATCACAGTCATTTTAAAGCTGCCTAATTGGTGCTTATTATGCTTTATTGCTGCTCCGTGACATCCACAGGTGTTTTCAATACCTGATTGAAAACACTTGAATGAACCTCTGTTCTTCAGAGTGGTAGTCTTTAAGGGGTTGAATAATTGTGTCAATGAAGAATTCACAAAAGAAACATTTACTACTGTATTACAAAACCAATTGATGTCATTTTAGTTGCATATGGTTCTTTAAAAAGTCCTTGTAGAATTTCATTCTGAATACAATTACAAATGTACGCTAAATTCCCTAAAACCCTTTACAGCATTGGGGGTTGAATAATTTTGAACACAACTGTATGTGAAGCACAGCACAGGTGATATGATTTGCTGCTCAGTGATTGCAGAATTCAGTCTGCATTTTCCCCAAGGGGATCTGCAAAATCTGGCCTGGTTGGGGGTCCAGAGGACAGGTTTGGGAAACACTACTGTAAAGGGTAGAAAACCCATCATGTTGCTTTGATTATCTGCTAAACACCTTGCTAGGAGGACAGCTACATCATCAGAAACATCTCCCGAAGAGAGTCATTAACGTTTGTGTTAAAATCTGGATAAAGTAACAACTTTTAGGATTTTATTACACATCTATAAAGCACACTTATTGTATTTGACATAAAAAAAATATAGGAAAATACTCTGTATGCCAATAATGCAAAGCCCATTTTCAATGGTACAAGATACATCATCTAGGAGTTTTGAACCCTTCAACCCCACAATCTTACTAGATAAAATGAATACATGAAAATTGAAATTTGCTAATTTTTTATTTTAATCTTTTAACCATCTCAATTTAAAATTCTTTATGTAAATGTGCTATTTTGTCTCACATTTAAGTGATAACTACACATCATATGTTTCAAAAAAAGGTTATTTCCGCCCCCCTCTCCAACTAAATGTGCTTGGTAACGAAAATGTGTTAATGAGGCCAGAAAACACTTAAACTTCTAAAATAAAGCAAGGATACAAATCTCACCCATTTTACAAATATAGTACTTAAGAGGGGAGTGAAGAATTAGAATCTGGAGTTCAGATGTACAAAGAGTGGATGTTGTATCAGTCCTTTTAATCTTTGTGTTGACTGATTGTGTCATGGTGTAACCCCAGGGCACCAGATGGACTGTAACCTAACGCAGGGTCCAGCACATAATCATGCAATATGTTCTATACCCAACTTGGCGCAGACATTTTAGGACTTAAATTTCAGAAAGGAAAAAAACAAAAAGTTTCTACTCCAGGAATTGTGTGGCTGGAAGCTTTAATTTTGATAGGTTTTCCGATCTTCTTATAGATATACATGGGGTTTACACAAGCATGGCAACTGTGCAAGAAAAGAATAAACAAATGCATAATTGTCATGTGGTCACTTTGAGGAAAAATAATGTTTACAGAGAAACGTATCCGATTGTTCAAGAAAAAAAAGTTCTGTAAATCTCGCCAAGCCCCAAACAACAGAAATGAAACCCGCCATTAGCAAACGAAAACTACTAGGATTTAACAATGTTACCAAAACATGCACATACACAATAAAATAATGGTACTGCAGAAGAGCGATTTATAACCGTTTAAAAAAGTCTGCTTGAGGAGAAGATTAATCAAGACCTCTTATATCCTTGAGTTTGCTGCACCAGGACATGTACGGTTTGGAGTCAAGGTTGGATATTCCCTATTCGAAATTCAAAAACCCGGAAATGCCAACATGACACCAAAAGTGGAGAATACCACACGTGACCTCATATGACAGGCAAGATTTAAATATATAAAATTACCTTCAGGCTGCGTATATGAAATGTGAATCTAACGACTAGTAAATTAATTTCCTGTTTAGACTTTGGTACCACCCCCAAAATATCATTATACGCAAATATTCTGGAAATAAAATCTGAAATCCCAAACACTTCAGATAAGGGATCCATAACCTACACACTAATTAGTAGGATGTGTGTGTGGGGCACATCTCTTGGTAAAATATTGGTAATTATGTAAAAACCGGATACAGAATTGGAATTGATGCGGCTCTGCAGAATACAGGTTGCATAAGCCTTCTGTTTAAAAAGGGAACATCTGCTCTTGCCACAATAAGAACAGTTTGTCCCAAACATTTGATCCTTGTGCTCAGTTTACTCCCAGACCTATTAGTCCCTTCTGGGTTTCTTTGCTTTTGCAGCCTGTCCAGATAACAGGGTAAACCCCAGCACAGACTTTAGGACATGACCTTGTGTTCTCAACTGAACTTCTGTTTTTTGTAGGATCATCCTATTATTATAGTGTGTTTGTGTTTATAGCCAACAAAGCCTCTGACCCATCATTCTGGACAGCTCTAAACCTGATCTATAAAAATTGGGGAACTTATTCCAGTGTTGCCTTGCTGGCGCCGTTATGTAAAACGGATGGAGTTCCTATTACAACCTTTCCCTCAAGCTTTGCGACTTGGTCATGGTTGCGGTCACGCCCCATGATTTAGTGTTTATTGTATATTTTTCGGTTTTGTGTTGAATCTGCCTTTGTTGCTTACATGCTATTGATTTCATAGCTATTTTGTCCCTTCTGGGTTTCCCTAGCTTTCTGTATCCAGCTAGTTCCCACCCCTCTGCTCAGTGTCTTGTTAGTTACTTCCTGGTCACATAGCAGCCATTCTGTGCTCACTGCTGGACAAATCTAAGGTCTTTTTACCTGCATTGCTATAAGCCATTGCAAGATTGTCAAGTCTGATCATTAAACTCGTCAACTGGATTCATCTTTCTACAGGTCCGTTTTGCTGAGTTGAAGCTATCTGCTGAACTTCATTGTGTGAGTATTGGTCAAGTACAGACGTAGCTAGTCTAAAGCACCCACGCCTCACAGCTTTGCTTATGGAAGCAGAATAGTTGCTAACAAAGTATTGGATCCAATAACTCCTCCCAGGGTCCACCCTTGCTTTCTCCTTGATACAGCTAGTGTGAACAGGGTTGCACTTGGCTCCATGAAGTCCTACTGAATCCAAGAGCTGATACCAGCAGCAGCACTGTTGCTGGTATCAGTCTGCAGTTCCCCATTACCCTGACTCAAGCCACTAATACGGTTGTTGGGTTGCATTAGGTAAATATGGTAACTGGGAGCTGATTGGAAAAATCTGCTTGTGCAGAGGCTTTGGAATAGAGTCCTGGATTTTTTTGGTCTACCATTACATTTTAGGAACACCATAACCATCATGTCCACTTTAGCCATGATAACAGTTCTTCAAAGTTTACCTTTGCCAGGAGCCACCGCGTTCCTTCTCATTTGGTGCTGAAAAACTACAATGGGGCATAATTTAACAATGTTATTCATTGAAGTCTCCTCCCCACACAATAAGTGATGAAACACCCAATTCTTAAAGCCTGTCAAGGTTTCTGCATGAGAGGGATAGGATCAGCTGCCTTAACACAAGCTGCACATTTACAGACTGCTCCTGAATGGTCAGTGGATCAGTTCCTGTAGCTTTGTGGAGTGTTTTTTGTTTGTTTTAAAGAGATAACCACTTCTAGTAATAAGACAGAACTATAGAACTAAGCAGAGATAGCACACAAGCAGCCCAAAGCGAGGGGAATTGGAAAATGCAGAGAGTTTTAGTTTGAGAATACGGACCTTCCCTCCTAAGGAGTCTCTTGGGAAGTAGGCAGCAGTGCTGTCAGTGTTTCCAATACAACCCCATGAGCTTACACAGCTCAGCTAAATACACGGGAACTGGAAGCTGGATGATTTGGCACATTTACCTTGGTAACAGGTGCACCGGTAAATGCCTGCCTACTGGATGGACATTCAGTAAAGATCGAGACCTTTGATAATCCATAATGAGAATGGCACAGTCCTAAAATAGAAGAATGTGTAAGAATTTCTCATGATTTCCCCAGTTTCAGGAAGCCCAGCAGTAAGTGCTGAAGCACAAGTCCAGAAACTTATTTTTACATGGCTTCACAGACTCCTGCTTATTTTGTTTAATCGCTTCAAAGTTATTAATGGCTCTTCAACCATAAACAAGAAGAATAGAATAGAAAATCCTCCCTCCTCCAGCCCCAGTGTCTGTGACCAGTTAAATAAACACAGCTGCTGGAGATAATGGTGAGCACCGCAGCTGCCTGCCATTGTGCCATAATAAAATTATGAGACAGGCCGGGTAACCGAGCTCTTCACTTCCCTTCACAGGACACAAAGGGGGAGCAAAAGATTACGAAGCTGTGACAGAGCAAGGTTACAGTAGACGTGTAGATAAATCTATCCAACCTGGTACTCCATACATGCGGACTGGGCGGCATAAAAACACGTGGCTCCGTTGAAAAAGGACAAGTGACACGTTTCCTGAATTCCAAGAGGGTGGGAGACATGTGGCCCTGGCCATTAGATTAGAACAGGGTGTACTACAGAGACAGTATAATCGCAAAACACAAAAGACATCGCTACAAGCACACAAAGGCTTCTGAAGGACTATCGCCCTCTTTCCTCTATAAGAATACATTCAATTTGTCCAAGTGGCCATAGTGAGGAAACGTTTTATGCCATTTGCAGAGCATGTCATTCATTTCTGAGTGGAAACCCCTAGACATTTGCGCATGCGCATTTCATAGTAACTCTAGTGCTGTACAGAATATGCTAAAGTGTCCCATTGATTACCATGTCACACGCAACCATGTACACATTTGTCCATAAATCGATTACTTAGCTTGGCCAAAATGCTAAAGCCCTCATTTATTCTCCTTTTAATAAAAACCCCTGGCACACAATTTCTTGGGCACCAGATTGAACTTTATTTTCATATTGCTTAAAAATAATCACCTGACAATTTGTTTATTCAAGCAGTGCTATTTTATACTTCTAATATCATCATCACTTAAAAAGGGACAGTCTATGCACCTTGAGGATGTCAACTAATTAAAATGCTTAGGGTGCATGGAGGCCACCGCCAGCCCAGTTTGGCCAATATCTCTCTGTATAATGTGGAGGAGTCTCCTCCACCGACACATCTGTCACTTGGCAGACAGGATTTTAAATATCCCACCTGCCGGGACCAACTCAGGGACAGAGGACTTGAGCTTGCATGAGCAAGCATTCTGGGAGACAGTAAACGAGGACTGGTGTTGCACATGAGCGCCCAACACCAATTCATCATTCTGTGTAGGTACTGCGTAACATGTGTCCAAAAGTATTCAAGTTCCACTAGATATGCAATTTGCCTAGCATCTGCAATGCAGGTTACAAACGCTACACAAATTGTGCAAGAAGCTTCAGAGAAGTACACACTTTTTTGAAGATCATAGCCAAAGAGAAGCAGTCCAGCACAGAGGGCGAAAAGGAGAGCATTTTTGGAAGATTCAGCTGCAAATTGCCTTCATCCCATTATTGCTCCAACTAAAGTGCCATTACCACCAAAAAATGAAATGTCCCTTTTTGTTTATTTTATCATGCTGATATCTTACATATACTGTGTTTTTGTCTTTTATGGTTAGGTAACAAATTATTTTACTCTGTCACTAGGTGCATCCATTCTGTGATCTTTTGTGTTGTAAAACTGCCCCCTCCGGAAAGTGGGCTATATTACAAAGCTGGTGCCAAATTAACCAAAGCTGTTGTAAACTTAACAACTCCACAGAATATAAACGCTCTGGTAAGTTTACAACAGCTCTGGTTACGTTAGCACAAACCTTGTAATATTGCCCAGTATCTTTACATCACTTGCTCCTCACTGTGGCTTTGGCCATAGAATGGAGTGAATGGGTCGATCACTGACTCGAATCATTGTATTGTGTGGGATGTATTCAAAGGACACAAATCAGGGGTTCGATTAGAAGTCTTTAAAGCTGTCACATAAGACAGGTGAATGTCCATTATGATATTTTCATGCAGACTTGGTGTCCTTGAACATAGAAGTTTTGCAGAGAGAAACTGGGTTATTGGCTCCTCATAGGGTGTTTTGGTATATTGTGACGTGAACAGGAATTGTGTGTAATGTTACATGACAGGTGTGTAATTGGAACAAATACACAATTCTGACTTCTCAAATTAATTTAAAAATGATACACGCCCTATGAAACAGTTATTGGAGATGTCCATACAACTACCCTATGGCAAAGAATTCAACCATTATCTACAAGTTGTATGGATACAGAATAAAAATTGAAAAAGCAAGAACAGGTACTAAAAACCTTCCACAACCAGTTTTTTCACATCCACAGAGTCAAGCAGTATGTGGTCTTTCTTTTTTGGCCATCAATGAGGTGTACACAGAGTGAGTGAAGGTAAATTAAGCATTTCATCAAGTTCTATACAAATCATATAGGAGGACCTCTTGAAACAAAGCCAGGGCACTGGTTTCTCCAAGCAAGTCCTGACCGGATTATGAAAATCCCTCTGAAAACTGTTACATTGTGACATACAGGTCCTTTACTGGGACAGAAAAAAAAAAAAAAGCAAGGTGGTGGCTTTATTAGGGAGATATTTCAGCAGTCCTCCAGGTTGTTTTAGAGCAGGAAAACCTATTAATTGCTGGAGATCAGAGTAATTTGAATAGGCGACCACATGTGTAGGGGAGATGGTTCAGTGCTGAACAATGAGCCTCACTGTTAATGATGTATGCCGGCAGACCCTCCCTTCTTCAGGGCAGGCCACAGAGAGGCCTTTTAAGAGGAATCACATGGTCTTCTCTGGATGGAGACGTAAAATGAGATCATCCGTTCTCCCTGTGTAATATTTAGCTTAATTTGCATCAGTCAGACCCATTATCTCAGCTAAGCCTCTGCATCTCAGACACTCCAGGAAGACAGAAGGGGCATTAATGCTGCAGCGGACCTCGTTCAGTTAGACAAACGTCAAGGAATAACTCAGAGTTATTGCTGAGTCCAGCAAATAACTAGGATTAAGCGTGAAGAGAACAAGAACAAAAGGAACACGGTTAGGATTAATCCCCCCCTTCTTACTCTACCCAAAACCCGGAGGTCTCATACAGTAACCTGATCCAAACTAAAGACTCCGATGTTGGCTCTGAATTACTTTTATTAGGAAAGGTGATTAATAGCGATCATTCAACTACTTTATATAAATTATACATTTAATCATGACATCATAGGCAGATAGGGTTACATTACCTATTCGATTCCACAAAGTCCTGGCCAAAGGCAGAAAATTAGTGTACCGTATTTTTCGCTCCATAAGACGCACCTGACCATAAGACGCACCTAGTTTTTAGAGGAGGAAAACCGGAAAATAAATATTCTGAATGAAATAGTGTAATAATGGATATACTGCCCCAGCTCGTGGATATGCCTTAGCTCACACATGGATTTGCCCCAGCCAGCTCACACATGGATCTGCCCCATCAGCTCATGGATTTGCCCCAGCTCACACATGGATTTGCCCCAGCCAGCTCACACATGGATTTGCCCCAGCCAGCTCACACATGGATTTGCCCTAGCCAGCTCACACATGGATTTGCCCTAGCCAGCTCACACATGGATTTGCCCTAGCCAGCTCACACATGGATTTGCCCCATCAGCTCACACATGGATTTGCCCCATCAGCTCACACATGGATTTGCCATCAGCTCACACATGGATTTGCCCCAGCCAGCTCACACATGGATTTGCCCCAGCCAGCATGGATTTGCCCCATCAGCTCACACATTGATAATGCCCCAGCTCACATATGGATATGGCCCAGCAGCTCGTGGATGTGCCTCCGCTCACCTGCCGCCGCCGCGTTCGTCTCCCTCTGAGCATGCGTCCGGCGGCAGGAAGCTTGGGCACTCGCCTGGGGGAGCCACGTGACCGCGATCTCCGCGGTCACGTGGCTCCCCCAGGCGAGTGCCCAAGCTTCCTGCCGCCAGACGCATGCTCAGAGGGAGACGAACGCGGCGGCGGCAGGTGAGCGGAGGCACATCCACGAGCTGCTGGGCCATTTTTCGCTCCATAAGACGCACCCACTTTTCCCCCACTTTTTGGGGGGAAAAAAGTGCGTCTTATGGAGCGAAAAATACGGTATATCCTGAAAGAGATACTTAAGATGGCTTGTGGGTCAGGAGTACATATTTAACCACCCCCCTTTTTAACCCTAAAGCATCCTGTTAAGGGACCGTGCTTGGATTTTGAGATTTATATTTAGTTTTTTTTTTTCTTTTTGAGAAAGAATTTTACCAGGAAGGATACATTGAGATTTCTCTCATTTTTAAGTATGTCCTGAGTTGCGAGTATGTACCGTTTGGAGAGGTGCTCTTCCCGGGATTTGAACCTGTGTCTCCATGGTTATAAAGCAGTGATGTTACATCTACTCCACCCCGTCGGTAAGTGTAGATCATTTGAGATACATATCTCAAAAAATGTTATATGGGTTACATCCGGAAGAATAGAATCCCCATATTTACAGAAGAATATAAAGGGCTAGACAAGGTTGCATGGCAGGTCGAAAGATGCAAAACGACTGTAGAAAAGTCAGATTAAAGTGCACCAGTCAAGACAACCAGGACTAGCTTTCAGCTCATAGAAAATCTATTTTTATTCAATTGATGCGAAACACAAGTTGGGGAAAAAAAACTGAAGCAGATATACCCCCAGATGAAGGTCACAACTATTTCCAAAGAATTGTGCGCACAATATGACTTGTTACAGCTTCCTCTCCCTGAAATGTATCAATTTCCTTACACCCCCTTAGAGACTGAGAAAGGGGTCTTTTTGGCAACCTGTACATTTGAAGACCACCCAATCGCAGTCAATTATATGTACAACTGCAGGACAAACCAGTAGATACCAATTATGACGTCAATCTAAACTTTATAGATTTTACACCTATTAGGCATAGACATGCACTGCTCTATACAGGAAGACCCTAACATTACCCTGGATTTTCTACTGGCCTCAACTCTGCCCTTTAGAATCCCTGTAATGGCTAAAAGAGTCAAGAGTTTGGTAGAATGCCCCCCCCCCAAACAGCTTGGACCCTTTTCGCAGCACGTTGGAAAACAGACTGTCCCAAGCTACTTGCAATGGATGACCAAAGTAGAGTAGATGACCAGGAGGACATAAAATGTGTGGTGTCCACTTCAGCTAGCCTCCCACATCCCATATTGCCCATCTTTGGACCATCTGAGGTAGGCGGCGGTCCAAACGTATCTTCCATAGTAATCTAGGCAAAAGAGAGGGAAAGAAAAAACTGGGAGATAGAAGAGGGAGTGGGGTTGTGTAGGACAAGAAAGGTAATCATGGAGAGGGATAGTGGAACCGTTTAACTGAACACAACATCAGTAGCAACACGCTTCCTTCAAGAATCCAGGAAGAGCACAAAAGCTCTGAGACTCATCTCATTATGACATGATACACAATCTTCTTTCAATCTCCATTCATGAGGTAAAAGATGCAGAGATGAGTCACTTTCTACAGTTGTTCAATTTATTTTAGTGTACACCTAGCTGATTGATTCTCTACAATCCGGTTCCAGTTGCAACCCTAATATGTTAAGCAAGAGTTTTGCTCCCTGTGTTACTTCCTGACTGCAATTCCCTCCCTCAAATTTTTTTTTTTTATAGCGAACACATGAATGCCATGATTGTACTCTTTTGTACCCCATTTTCTTGTATTGAATACATTTTGAAAATATATATTTATCCTATACATTAACAATTTTTGAGATGATCTCCAGCTCCTAGAATGCAAACTCTGATTCAGGCCCGTGTCAGACGAACGCAGTGATCACGTCCGTGTCGTGCACAGTTTAACGTCCGTCATAGCATAGAATCATGAGCAAGAGACCCATACACTAAGTACATGCGCACCAAACTGCGCGCACACAACACACGTGGCAAACGGACACAAGTTAGGCAAGAACGTAAAACCGCTAACACGCACGCGCAGAGTGCGCCACATCCACCACGTTCGCGTAGCGTTCTGTGTGCGTGATGAGGAGACGTCAGACGCAGCGCATTTGCGACGTCCAGCACCTTGACGCACAAAATGCTTTTTCATATTAATTTTGTTTCCCATATTTCCCTTTTTTTCTACGTCCGTCATAAAAAACGGACCGTGTGGTGTCTGTGTCTTCCGTCAGAACGTATGTCCGTTGTACACGCACGCACTGTGCGCTCATGATGCGTTCGTCTGACTCTAGCCTTAAAGGTAAATCAACATATTGATTAGCCTTGCACTCCAACTCCATTATTTGAGAAAGGATTTTTACCAGGAAGAATACATTAAGATTTCTCTGGTTTTCAAGTATGTCCTGGGTGGCGAGTATGTACAGTTAGGTGTCTTGCTCAAGGACACTTACTGGAGAGGTGCTCTTGCTGGGATCGAACCCATGTCTCCACAGGCTCTCTCCATGCAGAGCAGTGACATTACCTCTACTCCACCCAGCCAGTACAGCTTGCATTGCTACAAACAAAATACTATATAGCAGTACTAGAAACACAGAATGTATCTTTGAGTATAATCTATCAAACCCCTGATAATTGCAGGTTTTGTCTGGTGCTATCTGGTCAACTATACCTGATAAGATTTCACAATCGCTATAGTGTCCCTTTAATAATGTAAATTGAGTGCCCTGAGTGCCCCCACCCCTCAATTTGGATACCACCTCCCTCAAAGCCACTGGATTTGGCTGGATGCACTTTTGGGTGTCCAGTTTCCCTCCCCCCATGGAATCGTGACATGCTCTGGCTTTCAGGAAGTGGCGGCATGTCACATGTGTTGCATTGGAGAGCCAGTACAACTGATAAACCCAGACAAAAAGCACAGCCTATGTAGAGTAGACTGAAAGCTCACATAAGTGGGATCATGAGCGCCTTATATTTTGGTCCCCTATTATTTCCCTTGTGGTTGTGGAAAAGCTCCAATGATTGTGAGAAATGATGGTGTCATATGATAAAAAATATAGGACATTGACACTTTTTTCCCCCCCGAATTAAAAATGCTCATTCTGTAGAATAAAGAATTTGAAGAGTAATCAGATTGATCTTTATGATCTGATGTATATCCATCCGTAAATAAGCTAACCATCGATGATTCACTTTAATGTAAAACTTAAACATTACAGTATGAAACATTTAAAAAACAATAAAAAAAACACAAAACCAAATTAAAAAAAAAAAAAAATAATAGGGGCCCTATTACATGCTTCGCACACAATTGTGCATGCGTGCAAAAACGCATTAACGGGAGGGGAAAAACCCTTTGCGCTGAACGTCGTATTACGACGTTCGTGCACAAAAAGCGCTTTAACGTCTAATGCGAGTGAACCTGCGCGAACCCTTTGCAAGCGCAATTTAGAGCGTGCATCCTATACTTAAAGGGACACTCTAGGCAACATGACCACCTAAGCTATTTTAGGTGGTCATGATGCCCAGAGTATGCCGCCCTCTGTCTCCCCTCCCTCCGCTCGGCAGTTCAGCTGAAAAAGCTGAAAACAGCTGAGAGAGGCGGAGGAGTTTACTTAAAAAAATTAAAAAGGTTAATGAAACAAAAAAAAAATTTTTAAAATGCATGGCCTTTCTGGGCTTTTGTAGAGAGATAATAAAAATGGTCGGATATCCTGCTTCTGCGGATTTGCAGTGGTCATGAGATTATTAGAAATGCAGCATTCAAAAGACACCGATATAAGAAGGATATCTGTATGTGGCATTATATATTATATGTGGAAAATACAGTAACACCTTGTACCAGTACTGTACAGGGTTTTTTCACCAACTGGAACCTTTTGGAATCTTATCCCTGTACAGCAGGGGTCAGCAACCTTGGCTACCTGATGTTTTGGGAACTACATTTCCCATGTGGCTCAGCCAGCCTAAAGGGTGACTGAGCATCCTGGGAGATGTAGTTCCCAAAACATCAGGGAGCCAAGGTTGCTGACCCCTGCTGTACAGCAATGAGTAAACCCGGAGCTCTCTCTGTATTCTGCTATCTCCATGACGGTTGTGTTCTAAAGAAGATAAAAACCGGAGCCCCACCTTCACTGTAATAAAAAGTTCTACAAACTTTACTTCTGCATTACAAGGTGACTGGAGTGACAGTTCACTGAGAATTTTGTTTCTCCACAGATTGGGGAAGGATGCAAAAATAAAAAGGTATTGAAATAGTCTTATATGCTTGATTTTGGTTTTAATTTTATTGCAATGCAAAACATTTACATGTTAGTGATGGGGTTAAAAAAAGAGGGTTCTAGAAAGCTTAAATTGAATTTGGTAATGAAAGGGTTAAGGTGGAGTCCACTCAATTTTGCATTATAATACATGTATGCAAACTCCAATTTGCTATATCTTTTTAAAGCATGTTTAGTGTTCCCCCGGTGAACAAAATTCACTGAAATCTCTCTTCAGTCACCCTGTAATGCTGTAAAGAAGCTACAAAAGAGCAGCCCCAAACCTCACTTTTATAAAAAAGATCAACAAAATTTACTGCTGCATTACAACAGCCAAGGAGAGAGCAAAATAGGAGAGCTCTGGGTCATACTGTTGTACAGGGATTAGATTCAGGGGCTTAGAATTATGATAACTCTGTACAGTACAGATAAAAGGATAGAGATATATATATATATATATAAAATCATACCACATGCAGGTATCATTTTATTAAGATCACTACAGATCCCCATAAAAAGGATCTGCACCACATTTACTGGATCTGCCACAAAACAGACCGAGTGACATTGTGTGAGATAAGAGACACCATCTAGAGTTTAGAACCTTTTATTCCAACAATATTTCTGTAAAGGGTAAATACATGAAAAGGTAAAAATTACCTAATTAAGATTAATTTTAACTATCACAGAACAATAATTTCTGTGCAAAATGTCTACGTACCATATATTTAGTTAACATTTAATACATGTGATGCAAAGTTATATTTGTTTCAATAATAATACATGGTAGTGAAGGGGTTAAAAATATATAAACAAATTAATCCTTAAATGTCATCTAGCTGCTCAATACTAGATTATGAATCAATGCTACACTACAACCGCTCTTGAAAGCCAAGATATTTTCAATTGGTGGCCACTGGACAGCCTTCCAGTGCATGAGTTCTCCCGGGTACAAAAACTAGTGGGCAGAAAGTTTGACTAGTTGAACAAGTGTTTAACCAGCCGACTCATGTTTCTCAATGCAAAGCAGTCAAAAGTGTTTGATTGGCTTCATGCATGACAGACACACACACCAACTACTTCTTGTATTTGGGAGCCTAGTGCTGACAAAAACCCCAAAACCTAACGTGTTTCTTCGAAAATAAGACACTTGGGGGGGGGGGGGGACACACTAGGTCTTGTCAGAGTAGGTTTTATTTATTTTTTAATATACAATAGGGATGCACCGAAATTACTTTTTTTTTTTTTTTAAGACCGAGTAAAAGTACGGATACATTAAAGTCATGTGACCGCTTACAAATAATTTAGGATTTTGCTGAAAGCCTGTCCAGTTTATGTTAATATTGAAATGTATGGCCAGACACCCATTTACCCACTGCCTGCACACACCCTGTCCACACACAGACGCCACACCTCACATATACAGACCTCAAACCAGACATACCCACAGACAGACGCTGGTGAGTACAAATTATTTGTGCAAATTATGGTATCGGCGCAACGCTAATGTACAACAATCCAGTGTTATTCATGTACAAAGATATACCATAATACAACATTATAAAACCATACAATAATACTGTACCTACCTGTACTACCGTATTTCCCCAAAAATAAGACACCGTCTTATATTATTTTGGCCCCAAAAAACACACTAGGTCTTATTTTCGGGGTAGGTCTTAATTTTTTTTTTAAATACCGGTAGAAGACTTACAACACAGGAGTGAGTGGCAATCAGGGGTGCCTTTTCAATAGCAATTTGGTAACCAATTGCTGGCCAGAATGAGTGAAACGCGCTTCCACTATTGATTCCTCACCGGCGATGTACATCTGGTATCACTCTAGAGGCGCTAGAGGAAACATCGGCTTTTGTTAGGTTTCACAAAGGAATATTTAAACTAGGGGGAGGGGGGGGGACAAAAGGGTAAAAAAAAAAAAACAGTCGCCCGATTGTCCCCCAAAACTAAATCTGAGGGTGCACCACACAAAAACAAAAAAGTTTTAGATTTAAAAAAAACAGATTTTTCGAAAATGAGATTTTGTGTGAATGAGTCATTATCTGACTGGAGGAGTTTAAAGGGAGTCCAGGAGAAATGGGATTATTTAAAAAGGAGGCAATATTGCAGGCCATTCGGCTGGTTAGCAAAAACAAAAAAGGGAAGAAACCACTGTGGTACTCTGCAGAAGTGGCCAAAATAGTGAACAAAAAGATAGCATTCAATAATTCTAAAAAAAATTTAGGCAAACCTATAAGATTAGGCAGAAAGAGAAATTTTTTAAGAGCTTCCAAAGCCACGTGTTCAGCTCCCTGTAAGCTTCCGGCGGCATGGAGCTTTGGGCGCTCGCAGGGGGAACCACGTGTACAGCTGCGTTCTCGCGGCTCGTCACGTGTTTCCCCCAGGCAAGCGCCCAAGCTCCATGCCGCCGGAAGCTTACAGGGAGCTGAACACGTGGCGCAAAGAGGTGAGCTGGGGCAGTGTCCATGTGCTGGGGCAGTATCCAGAAGCTTAGGACTGGAATTTAGTTTAGTTAATCTTAATTTATGTTGTCTGTTTTAAAGACAATTTTACTACAGTTTTGTTTATTAAACTATTAATACTATGTTATTTCATTGTGAAATGTTTTGTTATGCACTTCTTGTGCACGGAATACATTTAGAATGTATGTAGCATGTTTGAAAAAGCAAAAACAATTGCCTAAATCGCAAAAAAAAAATATAAAAAAATACGATTATTTTGTCCATATTGCACAGCCCTAGTTCTTATCTGCCGACATTTTCTATAGTTCTATGTTTCTTATGCGGCTCTGCTCCCTCCGCTGTCGCCCTTCTTCCTCTGACGCCGGCATCGCCGATTCTCTCCCGCGGCTCTTCAAGTTGCCCTTTATGCCACCACCAGCCCTAGGAATCCTCAAACTAGGTCTTATTTTCAGGGTAGTTCTTAAACTTTAGTAATTATCAAAAATACTGATAATGTAGAAGACTTACAAGACAGGAGTGAGTGGCAAAGTGAATAGGGTGATCACAGCAATCAGGGGGTGCCGTACCTTTTCAAGAGCAATTTGGTAACCAAATCGTTGGGCAGAATGAGCGAAGCGCGCTTTCACTATCAATTCTTCACATGCGTTGTACATCTGTTATCAATCTGTGACAGGAGCTGGCGCTGGAGGAAGTCCCTGCTTATGCAGCTCTGCTCCCCCCGCTGCTGCCGCCTCGCTTCCCCTGGCACCGATGTTCCGTCAATTAATGCAAGATCGTCATATAGTGCCTGCGACGATCTGTGCATGCGCCGTCGTGACGTCACGCCAGCTGATCTGTCAATCATAGAAACATAGAAAAATGTCGGCAGATAAGAACCTTTCGTCCCATCTAGTCTGCCCAATTACATGGATACTTTACCTGGATTTATCTTTTGTTTAGGATAGCCTTATGCCTATCCCATGCCTGCTTAAATTCAATTACTGTTTTGGCCTCTACCACTTCAACTGGAAGACTGTTCCATGTATCCACCACCTTCTCAGTAAAATAATGCTTTCTGAGGTTACTGATGACGCGCAATCAGCAGGCGATCAGCTGGAGGGGCATGTGCAAAATGGCCAACCCATCGCCACAAGCGCACAAAGCAAGGAGGCAACATCTGACCTGTCAGATAATGCCTCACAGTTTGTGGGCACGCTCGTGATGTCATGGAGGAGGAAAAGGTAATTTTCTCAAGTTTAATTAAATGGCCAAAAAGGACAAGTACCAAAGCAATTATACACCTTCACACAAAGTATGGGGCGAAAATTAGCAGAATTGCTGCAGGACAGTGGTTTTAACGGTCTTAACAGTTTCTTAGCCAGTCAGAGGTTTTCTGATGCATGCGCAAAAAAATGCTGCCTATACATGATTGAAAGCACGTATAGAATTTTGATAAAAAGAACGAAAGATTTTTCTCCTCTGTGACATCACGCGCATGCGCACAAAGAGCAAGGCATTATCTGATGGGTCAGATGCTGCCTCAGTGCTTTGTGCGCCCGTGGCGATGGGATGGCCGATTTGCACATACGTCACTCCAACTGATCGCTTGCCGATTGACAGATCAGGTTGCGTGACTTCACAGTGGCGCATGCACAAATCGTTGCATGCACTGACAATCTTGCATTAAATCGGCAAAACACCAGCATCGATCGTTCGCTCTCTCAGCTCATCAAATTGCCCTTTACGCCACCAACAGGTCTTATTGTTGGGGGAGGTCTTATATGTTAGTACTAGGTCTTATTTTCGGGAAAACACAGTAGACCATGTAGCCAAAGGCTCCTATAATGTAACCCCATGATCCTGAACAACCA
This sequence comes from Leptobrachium leishanense, assembly GCA_009667805.1. Classification (NCBI taxonomy): domain Eukaryota; kingdom Metazoa; phylum Chordata; class Amphibia; order Anura; family Megophryidae; genus Leptobrachium; species Leptobrachium leishanense. Next base: position 284,127,847 of record CM019064.1, on the reverse strand, counting down.
GATTATCGTTCACAAAGCTAGAGGACGTCGGTCCTAGAAAGTTACAGAAAAGGCAAGATTCTAGGAGCCCAAGGTTACCATCATTTTGTCAAATCCTGGAAAAAGAATATTCGATCCAAGAAAACCCAATCAAAATAGAAGGTCGGAAATAAATGTACGTATATTCACAATGCAGTACAGGATTGCAGCTTCCACAACGGTCTGTTAAGAGGCCTGAAGATGTGGATACATTTGTGCTTTATTATGAATAATAGAAAACAGAAATACTAGCACAGCAGAAAGAGGTCACAGGCACGCTTTATGTGTTCATTATCACAGACCAGGCTCCTATGAACAGGAAATACAGAGATATGTAGCAGTGAGGGAGATATTATCTAGATGTATACCCTATCTCCCTCACTGCTACACTCTATGCGATTGGAAGAAAATGCATGATTTATTGGTAGCATCTAGAATGGCAAACTGCTAATTACTGCTGTAACAGTATTTCAGACTCTGCATTCTAATTGGACCGCAGTTTTACTTTATATAAACAAAATGCATATATAAAGGCTCTTTAAGGCTGGGTTCACACCTTAACGTTTTACAGCACTCTCCTGCACGCTGTAAAACACAGACACGGAAATCCCATGATTTCCTATGGGACCCGTTCACACCTGGGTGTTTTACAGCACGCAGGAACACGTTGTAAAACGTCCTATGCCCAAAGAAGTACGGGAGCTTCTTTGGGGCGTATTGCAGCGTGTTCACTCAGCAGTCTATGGCTGTGAACGTGCTGCAATGTGCGTTCGCGCATTTTTTAAATTTGTGCGATACCTGCGCGTTTTTACGCGCGTGTGAACCCAGCCTAAGGGATCATATGTCGCATCTGCTCTTTCAGAAATAGTAAGTCTTAATCCAGGACATACTTGAAAACGAGAGAATTCAAGTATTTTACCAGGAAGGATACATTAATAAATGTGACTGCATCTTTTCCAAAACACAGAAACCTCAGAGCAGAATTTCAGCATATTCAAGTTACAGTATTTAAGGAATTCAAATCTGCTAAATGCAAAGCAAGGCAAGGGCAGCCATTCTGGTTTACTTTCAGTCAAGAAATGTATGAGTAAGTGAGGATCTTTATCACAGGAAAAAAATAACGTATCCAACACCACGAAATAGCACCAGCCAAGTTAGAACAGGGTTATTTCAGGTTAATGTGAAAACATGGAGTAAATCATTCTCCCATACATGCAAAAGAAGAGCTCGCTCAGTCCTTCATGCAGTATATACAGCATCTCACTGTAGACCCCTGCAGTAACAAACGTTTTGGAAGAATTACAAAAAATAAAAATGCCAACAGGCATTTTATTGGAAAACTCAACATTGCATGCCCATTAGACTCTATTGTGTGCCTGATTGTCCACAGTAAAACACAGATACACAGAGTGACAGGGTGTCCCATTCAGGGATATTCCAGTATCTCCCAATCCATAACCCAACCCGGAGCAAATGGATGGCTACATGGACAAGCGAGAAAAGGTGGGTCTGCAACCTAGCAACTGGCCTGTACAGATTGGTGGACATTACAAAAGTCACATTTGCGTAAGAATTCTGTTGCTTTGTTACAGTTGCGGGCATTTATAAAGCGCCAGCATATAGGATATGCTACCTCGAGAATCCCAGCGGTTAGCGCGGCTTTCCGGGACAAGGTGGGGAGATAGTGCAATATTCCGGGGCAGGCCCTAAAATACGGAAGGTACGGGGAAACCTGCAGATGCAGATTTTCCACGTTGGCGTCCCCATTTTAGTGTTACCTAGGGCTCTATGTGTGAATAAATGAAGCTTGTTGCCACACCAAGCCAAAAAAACGTTATTTGTTCCCAGTCTCACTCTGCTCCTGGAGACATGAAGCAGTGGATCGGGCTACTGTTCAACACACAGGATGAAAGGAAAGCGGCGGATTTTTTTGGGATGGGGGAGTGCTAAAGGATTTTGCAAATACAGAATCATTTATCATCAGCTTTTAGGCATAGCTAACATTTTGCCTTGCACGTCCCAAAGTGCTAGCACTTTGTAATAACATGGGGGGGGCACAAACTACAGTAAACGCGCAGAAGATAGTGCAAAAACCAATGCGCTTCAGGAAGGTAATATGGGGGGCACGTTTTAAAGTCACTTATCCTGGCGATAACGATTACATATCCAAACGCTAGTGTTCACTAGGGAATAGTGCCCAGTTTCTTTATGGTACACCCCATTAGGTACGGTCTGCTTGTACCGTTTACAACACGGCAAGATTATACCAGAAGTAGGAGATCGTAAAAAAACATCCCTTGTTCTCGGACACACACACACACACAGTAAATCTTTTAATATAATAGGTCTTGACGATGGTTGACTAATTCTCCTCGTAGGGTTAACATGGGCAACCACAGAACAGTTTCCCAAATTCCAGAAAAATCATCAGATGACATGTCTAACATGACAGAAGATCTATCTTCAGAATAATAAGTCCCCAACTTCTCACAATTTTTGCATCTAGGGTCTGTAATGGCGGTTAATCTCACTTTTTGTGTGATATATATATTTTTCAACTTAAGTGCATATTGACCTGCCCTAGGGGCGACACATCAAATAGCAACCAGTTACAGTCCAGCTCCGGCTGATGAGGGCATAATAAGCCCAAACAGCAGTATAGGAGTGGCTGTGACTGGTGGCATAGCCTGACCGTTGCTAAAATAAAAAATAAAAATCTAGTATGGCACTGCACTGGCAAGGAGGTACTTTGTTATTACAGGCCCTAGATGGAAGAAGAAGAAAAAAGTGAGACGCTGGGGACTTAATTTGCATGTTCTGCCCAGAATGCTTTGATGCAAAGCACATGAGCTTTGTAAGCATTTCTAAGAATTGCTGGGATATGTACAGGTCTTCTGCAACTATAAACTTTATTATTTGTTGTGTGGAGGCTTTTACCTCACTTTTTTGCCCTCCGCGACAAATGTATAAATGAATTTTTTAATACATACTTTCCCTTCCCTGGGACCTGGTAGTCAAATAATGTCTGTCATCATGGATGGATGCTTTATAAAAACGTGTGATGAAACTTTCTCATACACTCACAAACATGTTAAACAGCATGGGAGAATAGTTCTATTATTACAAATTGAAAACATACTTGAAAACGAGAGAAATCTCAATGTATCCTTCCTGGTAAAATACTTTTCTCCAAAAAAAAATATATATCCTCCAGCAGCCAGGATCCAGAGAAATGGAGGGAAAGGGAAATATATATATATATATATATCAGCCTTACCATTCACTTCCTTTGTGCGCACACAATTATCTGGCAGCTTACTGGGTTGCTGTAGCCCTGGGCTAGCACACATCATAGTGCCCCCAGCAGTGGGTGATGGTGCATTTCTGCATAGCAGTGTCATGGTTGGCAGTGAGGACTGGACACTCCCGCTTCCTGTTCACGTCACTGCTCAAAAGATACTTTTTGTGTTAAAAGGTTTCTGACTCACCAGATGGAGAAATATCCGAGTCAGGTTTACTCATTTAGTCCCACTTGCCTTAGTTTCACCCACCCAGGACGTAAAACCACACTAATGTTACTTCTCACAACATAAACAACTGGAGAAGCAAGTCAAATCCTGTTCAGCACATCCCTTCAATACAACTGTGGAAAAGTCTCGACTTTACGGGAAGTGGGTTCATCCTAACCACCAGGACACTGCTCTACAAAACATGGAAAGCCGACCCCACTCAGAAGACGCCACCAGCGAGTGTCCGTGGGCAAGACACCTAACAATATGGATGCGCCGAACTAACAAAATACTTGTACATCTAATAGATTGTAAATTCCCTTGGGAACAGGGTCCCCTGAATCAGACCATATCATCCATGTGTGGCATTCCAACGTATCAACACCTTGTACACCGATCTTGTGAAGCGCTGCGGAATATGTGGCGCTATATAAAGGATAATAATAATTGGCAGAGTAAAGTGGTCGGGATGGGATATACCTGCAAATAAGGGAGGAGATGTGGGCAGGGGTGCAGTTATGGAGAGCTTTGTATGTGAGCATCAATATTTTGAAATTGATTCTAAAAGGAAACGGGAGCCAGTGTAGAGACTGACAAAGGGGCGAGGTGTAAGAGGTGCGTGAGGTGAGGTGGATGAGCCTGGCACAGGCATTCATGACAGGCTGCAGAGGGAGACTCTGGGACCTCTTAGGCCGGGTGCACACGGGACGTTTTCTTTAACGCACAGTATGTGCGTTAAAGATAACCGGCGTCCCACTCGACGCCCCCCTCAGTGCTGCAAAGCGCGATCATCCATAGGAGGATCACGCAGCCCCGTCGACGCACATCCTAGCGCATCGACAGTGAGGATCCTATGGAGGATCGCGCTTTGCAGCGCTGAGGGGGGCAGGCGGGCGTCGAGTGGGACGCCGGTTATCTTTAACGCACGTACTGTGCGTTAGAGAAAACGTTCCGTGTGCACCCGGCCTTAGACTGGGTGCACACGAGTGCACTTCAGAGTGGAAGGAAAGTCCATGAGAGTGGACGTCCCTTCCACTCGCCGCTGAGCGCACTCTATGGAGGATCGCGCTTTGCAGCTCCATTGACACGCTTCTTAGCGCATCAACAGAGAGGTTCTCGGATGATTGCTGCGCTCTCAGTTCGTGCATGCGCACAAGCGTGTGACTGGCCCCGTCGCAGCATCACATGACTGCGCCGGGCACCGGTAAGTGCGGGCGCACTAGGCTTTAAGGCCAGAGAGAAGGAGATTACAGTAGTCAAGACAGGAGATAATAAGTGCATGGATGAGATATAGATATATACACCCTCCCCCAATCCAGCACACTTCTCACTTGAGATATCGGCTCTTAAGTGACATTTAAAGATTTTAGTGTCGGCTTTGAAAATGTCAAGGGCCATGAGTACTCTTAAACTTTTTATTTCACACAAAACTTTGCCTGGCTCCTAGAAATGTGTAGTTGGCCATCATATTTTCTTCTAGCTGCAAGACTATTATGCAGAGGTGCCCTGTTCTCTTGTTAACCCTTAAGAAAACGCAAACAGTTACTTGAAAATAACAAAAACAAGTAGAATCCCTCACTGTTGAAATGGAAATAAGTGGAGCGTGTCATAAGTCATCCTCCGGGACCTAGGTATGACCTTGGGTGGGCCTGTTCACAGACTGACTTGAAAACAAGGCAACATTTACCTTCGCAATGTGAAAAACAAATATTTGAAGGGTTTTTTTTGTTAGCTCCTTCTGCACCATCAGCAAAAAGTAAAACTGATGTTTGCTTTCAGGCCAAAGTAACTCAACCCTTCCTTTTGTCAAGATAAACTGCTGGGCTGTTCTGGGAGTTTTTGGCTGTGATGCTTATGGATGATTTGAGCAGTATACACCAAAAAAGAAAAGCTTAAAAAAGAAAAAAGTCTGCTTTTTTTGCTGTAATTTACAAAAATATTTGATTTATTTGCACTGCAACAAAAAAATGCAAAACAGACTTTAAACAACTCATTTGCATGGCAAGAATACAAGAATGAAGACAAAAGGAGCAGCTGTATGGAATAAGGGCAAATGATCCAAACGTAAAACCCAGTAGCTTTGTAGGATGGAGAAGTTGAACCTTGGGGACAAGTCTCAGAGATGGATAGAATGTGTATAGCTGTAGAATGAGAGAAACAAAGTAAAGGTTCTCGGTACAGTTGTACTTGCAGGATAATACACTACATCAAATCTTAAATGGTCACAAGCACCTTGAAAATGTTGTCTAGATCAGGGGTCCCTAACCCTGGTCATCAGGGCCCTCTAACAGGTCAGGTTTTCCAGATATCTGAAGCACAGCACAGGTGATATGATTTGCTGCTCAGTGATTGCAGGATTCAGTCTGCTTTTTCACAAAGTAAACCTTAAGGCTGAGGGTCAGACGAACGCAGTGTGAACGCGCGTGCAGCCGCACTTTATTACGGCCGTAGTAGCAGCAAATGACACCCAATATACGAAGTACGGCCGCACGAAAGTTCAGCCGCGCAACGCAAGCGGGAAACCAACGCATTTTTTAGAGAACGTCGAACCGCTAGTACTGACGCACAGAGTGCGCTGCGTCAGCATAGCGGCGTGTGTGCGTGATTACGAGACGTCAGACGCTGCACATATCCGGCCTACATCACGTCCATTTGTTTTTTATAGCTCTGTAAAAAAATCACGGCCGTAATTGCGCACCGTAAGACAGCTATCGCGTCTTCTGTGAAAAAGTGCGTCCAGACGCATGGATGCACTTTTTGACGGTCAACGTGAAAAATGCATTAGGCTGACCCTAGCCCAAAACCTGGCCTGTTAGGGCTTACTGGAGGACCAGGGTTGGGGACTGCAGGTCTAGATAGACCCTATGGTTATTATGCACTATCCACCATTCTTCCACTGAAAGGACAGTAGATTTAGTTTGATGAACTACAGCAGATCGCAAATTTTCCATTCATCCACCGGATGATATAAATAAATACACTGCAAAATAAAAAAAACATTCGTGCAAATAGGGGTTTGTCAACAAAACTGAAATCTGGTTTCTATAGGAAATATTCCAGAGAAAAATGTAAGTAAGGCAGTGAGTGACAGATAGTAATTCTCCTAGTTCTCTGTGCCAGTGAATGTTTAAACCATTGTTGCATATTTGGGGCAGAAGTGCCGTATGCAAGATATGACACATAACAGGGGTTATCCTCTAAGCGTGGTGTCTGCCAGGGTTGCGAAAAGCAGCTGAAATCGCTAATATTGCAGCGCCAAGAAACGCAAGCGGTGCTCAAAACTAAAACCCAAACAGCAAGATGAGAAGCTGCTCTGTAAAACGTCATATCCTGCTTGGATTATGTGTTTTGTGAATACTAGTGCTTTCGGATGCTTTTTGCAATACCGGCACTTTGTGGATAACCCCCAAACGGTTTTGCTGTGAGAAAAAACAAACTTTCCGGGTTGGCTGAATTTCTCACCTGCAGGCCACACACCCCAATCACACCATTCAGACAGTCCATATCAAAAACATGTTACAATAGGATTTTCTAACACTGCATATGATAAAAAAATGCGTTCTTAATCTACACACACATATATACAAGATACTGAGGCAGAACGTTTCCCCTAAACACATGCAGAAATGATCCACTGAAAATTCACTACACCAGGGGTTTGACAAACACCAGCACAGAGCCCATAATAAACAAAAATTAGCAGTGCTGGTATTTACAAATAGAATATATAGAAAGCCGGCAGTGCTCATTTTTATGGACTTTACACTGATATATATATTTTTATCTTACTGCCACAAACCACCAGTTTCCCCATTACAATAAGGAAGTGGTGTATTTCTGTCCCCATTTGATTAAATGTTACCACAAAGGCAGCAAAACATGGAAAATGATGCATAGTCATACGATCTGCAACAAATCTAGACGGGGTGAATTTTATAATGTAAAACAAACAAAAACTTATTGCAAGCGACTGAAATCCAGATACGGAGATCAGTTGAACGTGTAAAACCTTCAAAAAGGAGAGAAACTCAAACAGGTGTCTGGCCCGGGGGACAAAACCAAACAAAGGCACAGTGTTCCCTCCTCCATGGAGGGCAATAGGATGCAGAAAAACGGTTTTGTTAACCGATCTCAGAAGTCAGCTGTATAACATCGAGTAATGGAAGTTTGCACAAACAGACGGACATATCTCGGACTAAAATATTGCCACCGCAGGCAGTCACTAATCAATTTATTTGAAGAGCTGGTACTTTCACACATAAAGCACTTCTTCACGGTGAAGTGTCAATGTGCACATAGCACTAGCGCGCAATCGTCCAATGAGAGTCTTGTTTAAGAATCAGTGCTGCACACGTACATCATCTGCGCACAGCACTAAAACATCTTGGAACAGGGTGACTACAGTCTCTGCTTTAGCTAGGACTTGCAGACACACTGATGTCAGCACGCTTTGCATGCTGACATTAGTTCCTGAAGGTCCCAACAGGCGGGGGATTCCTACACCTACCACGGATTTACAGTAGTGTAGGCAGAGGAAATCCCACTGGTTTACACAGCAGATTGGGAAGAAGGGTGGAGCAGTAAGGGTAGGACATAGGCTTTTCTCCATGGCCACCTTAACAAGCAATGGTGGACAGGATGTATAGAGGGTCCGTTTAAGTCACACGTGGCCAACTGAAGCTGAAGGACATCTGTGTACTCCTGTTTAGATTGTGAGTAGCTGTCACCTACGTTAGGATACCTGGTCTGGTTACAACAAAACTGGTGCCATAAGATTGACGTGGACCAGGGGATCTCATACTCTGGTTACAATTTCCAGAATTCTTAACAGAATTGATGGCCATAGAATCATGGGAGTTGTAGTGTGCAAACATCTGGGGAGCCAGAGAATAAGATGTAGAGCATTCTTGGAAAACTCATACCAGTGAAAAATATATGAAGGAACAATATGCATTTTAGGCAATCTCCAGTCTGCTGCTTTTTGACCCTTTCTCTTCATAGAGACTGCATAGGCCTGATTTCGGTTATATCAAACAATACATTATCTTCAAGCGGCCTACAATTCAGCACTACCTATACACAGTAAAGCAGGCCGATTTACAGTAGGACGCCTCTATAGCAGAGCCACCTGGAATAGGATAGGAACAGATTACTAAGAAGCAGGGCCAATATGGAAAAGGAGGGCACCATGAAGAGGAATGGCTCAGTTGGAATAGGGCCTTACATGTTTTTAGCAGCCAGGAACCGTTTTATCTATGGATTTTAGAGTAAAATAAACTATAGATTTAGTAGCCAAAGAGAAACGTTTAGAAGCCAATTATTACTTGGCTCCTAAAACGTGTTAAGTCCTGTACTAAAGCGGTCATTCGTCTACATGTTGTAAAAACCTTAACATGAGCCAACATGCTTCTAGATGGCAGAGTTGAAATTCTGGATCAATACAGCAAATAGTCTAAGTACCTAAGGTTTTGAGACGTGATCCTTGTGCAGTTGGTACTAAATAGAATTTAATGCTTTTTTTGTTTGTTTACTGGTCACGGATAGCCAAGGGTCCTTCCCTCCCTAATGGTGTCCAGAAGATTCAGCCGTCGGAACAGAAGGTCTTTGCCCCAGCCAGAAAAATGCTTCTGCAAAGGATTTTACCAGGAAGGATACATTGAGATTTCTCTCGTTTTCAAGTGTGTCCTGGGTTCAAGAACATTGTGAGGCTTTGGACTTGCTGGATGCTTTCGTTAGTGCCCAGACCAGCTTGCTACTACAGAAAGTCACAAGTGGTAAGATATGGAGCAAGCTGAGGTACCCACCGCACTTCATTAACCCTTTCACTGCTGAGGACATGTGGGGAACGTCCTCATTGACTCCTAAGGAAAGATAGGGGGTTCATTTGAACCCCGATATCTCCCGACTATTGGCAGCTAGCAGGGCAGAGCATGGCCTTTCCAATGATACCAAACATGGCCATGTTTAAAGTGAAGACAAAAAAAAAAGAAGGAAAAAACATGTTTTAAGACGTGAAATGGCTCTGCAGTGAAGGGGTGTAAAGGAGAGCGCCAAAACTAAAAGTAGGCAAGTGTACGCAGGAGGTTTAACTTAAATTGTCCCTTTAAATATGACGTGCAAGGATATCCAGACACAACTTCACACCTCAGGCCAGTGTCAGTGGGGCACAGTATGTGTACCCGTATTGACGTGCCTTCCAGCGCCTTTCGCAACGTTTCGACGGGGCTGGCCACACGCTGTAGTGCGCGGTACAGCAGACATGGGGAGAGCCTCTCCGTCAAAACGCTACGACACGCGATCGACGGGGCTGCAAAGTGCGATCCTCCATAGGGGAAAAAAAAAAAAAAAAAAATAACAATTGCAGTGCTGAGCACTCAAACTCAGAGTTCCTTCCGCTCTGAAAAACCCTTGTCTAACAATGGCCGTCCTACATTTCAATGCGTCAGATAGCAGAAGGGGAAAAAAAAAAAAAATGGGGGGGGTACCATTTTCTACTACTCTGAGTAGAGGTTTTTTTTTGCTGGGGAAAAGGAAAAAAAATAAAAATAAAAGTATTAACAATGACAGATTACAGAGGTTTGAGGTTATGGCAGAAAAAAAAAAAAAAGCTTCCCAGAGAGAGTACAGGCGCCCCCTCCACATTTATGAATACAAAAGGGGAAAATAACATTAGTATATAAAGAACTATGAAAATATAAGCACATTAGAAGGTGTAATAGGAGCCAGACCACAAAAGCCTGTAACAAAGAATTTCTGCTTTACCCTAGAGGGCCTGTTCTGATGACATCATTTACACGGGAAGCCAGACGGGTCAGGCAAGTCATGCAAGGAAAATAGGCAAACCAAACCTGATCATATCCAATAAAAGAATAAAAAGGAGGGGGAGGGGGGGTCTCATTTTGCAATCAGTTAACCAAGGCCAATTTTAACTGGGTTTGGTATTGCATTGTGATTTTTTTATTACAGTTTTCTTGCAGACCACATCAAGGTACCCAACACCTAGTAATGCAGTGGAGGCATGTACAGTCTTCCATGAACACAAAGTAAACTTGGGATAGTCGCTATCTCGAACACACACAGAATTGCTCGGAAAGATAGCTAAAAGTTCGCCTTAAAACATATCGGAGTTATTAGAAAAAAAAAAAAAAAAAACAGGTCTGCTCCCAAGTGAAAAAAAAAATTAAAGAAAATCTAGAATTATAAATGGAGCTTTAGAACAAAATATCACAGAATAAATTCTAAAATTACAATAGTCCTTCAGCATGGTCGTTTTGGTTCTAATATTTGTAATTTTGTTGCAACTCCGAACAAATTTGCCACTTCCCTCACTATTCCATTGACAGGTTTTAAGAGAAGCGACAGTATATTATTATTCTCCTTTATTTATATAGCGCCACAAATCCCGCTTCAATTTAAAAGATCAGTGTACAAGGAGTTGATACATTGGAATGCCACACATGGATGATAGGACCCGATTCAGGGGGATCCCGTTCAAGGGACCTTACAATTTAGGAGATGTACAAGTATTTTGTGAGGTAGGCGCATCCATATTGCTAGGCGTCTTGGCCAAGGACACTAGCTGGTGGCGTCTTCTGAGTGGGATCGTGTCGGCTTTCCATGATTGTAGATCACCGACCAGATGGGTAGGATGAACCCGCTTCTCGTAAAGTCAAAATTTGCTTCTCCTCAGTTGTATTGGAAGGATGTGCTGAATGGGATTTTGACTGGCTTCTCCACAGTCGAAGGTTATGGGGGTTACCACTAGACTACAGCCGATATTGGGTGGTAGGCAAGTATGTACATTAGGTGTCTTGCCCAAGGACACTTACTGGAGAGGTGCTCTGGCCAGGTTTCCTACCTGGGTCTCCACGGTTATAGAGCAGTGATGTTAACTATTCCATCCAGCCGGTATGTCCACCGTGATGGCTGGGTTCAGGACAGAACCTAAATTTCATCCATTCCTGGCTGTATCTAGGAGTGTATATACTTATCTGGTTGGATTGATTTGATTAAAAATCCATGTGGACATCACTCAATAGATTTTGGACAAGCATATCTACCAGAAAGAAGGTGGGATTTTTAAAAAACAAAAAAACAAAATGAACAGCAGAAAGAGTCTCCAGGGCCCAGAGAGTTGTGAAAAAAGAAACACAAACACACACACACACACGTGTAAATTTGTGTTCCGTAAGTGGTGGACTTCAGAAAGTAGTACAAAAGGTTATTAATTGCACGTTTGGTTCCTAGGACAAAGATTGCTTTTGTACTATATCTAACACCAGACAGCACACAGTTTAGAGAAGACCTTGGTGACCCACACAGGCTTATTCAGAGAGCGGTGAAAACCAGGAAAATGACTGGAGAAGTGAAAATTCTAGGTCAAAATAGCCAATTTGGAAAGTGCAATAAATTGGAGAATTTTTCAGGTTTGGCTATTTTGACCTAGAATTTTCACTTCTCCAGTCATTCTCCTGGTTTTCACTGCTCTCTGAATAACCCTGACAGGCAGGCCAAATGAAATTCAATTCTGATGCATTAGAAAATATAACCCATGGCATTAGCCACCCTTTATATATTACTAAACTAAACGCTTACCATTCCTATAAAAATTACTTTATGGTGTCATGTTTTTCGGCCAAAATAAATAACTGAACTGGATATGTTTTATTCTTGAAGTAGTTTGGGAAATAGCAAATGGATGTCTGCTTGATGATGGCAACGGCCATATAAGCCTCTTCCAAAAGGGTCCCAAGACATTAGAGTGTTTATGTGGGCGTGTGTACACTTAGGCCGGCTGCACACTAGACGTTTTTTGTAACGCACTAACGCGCGTTAAAAAAAAAATCCTCGTACTCGACACTCGTCTACCCCCCCTTGCGTTATCTTCCATAGGAGGATAGCGGAGCACCCGTCGACGCGAATCCTAGCGCATCGCCATTCTAGAACGCTAGATTCACGTCGACGGGTGCTCCGCTATCCTCCTATGGAAGATAACGCAAGGGGGCGTGGACGAGCGTCGGGTACGATGTTTTTTTTTTTTAACGCGCGTTAGTGCGTTACAAAAAACGTCTTATCTAGTCTAGTGTGCACCCGGCCTTAAACAGCACGGCCATTGGCAAGTCATGCTGCACACCTTAATCGAGGAAAACAGCGGCCATGTTTTCTGCTTGGAGACAGCAGCCCCATGAATAAAGAAACAATAAGAGGTGCTAAATAATTTTATCACTGTATTTATTAGTAGTTCTGCAAGCATAACAACCTGATAAAATTCACAGAAGTGTAAGATACATTGTTATGCCAATAAAAATCTATTCAACATAGTCTGTGGTATGTGATCATCCAATCTCAAACCTAGGAGCCACCTGCACATCTTTAGGATCCAGGCTATGTTTTCTAGATAGATGTAGAATAACCCCACCTATTCCAAGAGCCAAGCGTAATATTCCTGGGCTTTGCACATGAATAGATCATCTTTACCAGTGGTTTCCAAACGTGGTCATCAAGCACCACCTAATGGGCCAGGTCTGCCAGATATCGGAAGCACAGGTGAGATGATTTGCTGCTCAGTGATTGCAGGATTCAGTCTGCATTCCCCAAGGTGATCCTTAAAATCTGGCATATTAAGGGTACCTGAGGACAGGGTTGGGAATAACTGATCTATAGTAAAAATCCTTTATAAATAAAAAAGGCACTGAATGTGTCCATGTTAGTCCCAATTTTAGCTTCTAGCATTTGGCAGGTATCCTCGCATATCGCTTTAATGCAAACAAGTTGCTAACGAGCGCATGCTCTCCTGGAACGGTTTATAAAATAGTTCCAATAGTTAAAAATAATAAAAAAATAGTTTTTGTTAAAAGGGACACCAACCACCATGACCACTGCAGCGGTAATTCACAAATTGCTGATGTTTGGCATTGCTGCACCCGCGGTGAACTTCGGTTATCGACAGTAGGATAATCTTACACCAGCAGAAGAATGTCCTGCAAATAACAAACAACGCTGAACCACAATACCACCGTTATTCATACGTAAACAACGGCTATTCTCCAATTACTGTTTCACTGGTATTTGCAAACACTGTTGAATAAAAATCAGAGGTTTTTGAACTACATTTCCCATGAGGCTCAGCCAATCTAGTGAGTGGCTAAGCATTAAAGAAGGTTTAGTTCCCAAACATCTGGAGTGCCTAGCTTGTTGACACCTGCCCTAAAGTGAACGCATTAATATATTTACACAGCATGTATGTGTGGTAAGGAGAGGAAATTAAAGTTGGGGTGGCTGGTTTGCTTCATTGAAAATACTTATTATGAACAGAAAGACACGAATGCAAACATTGTGTGTAACTGTGTATCCTTTCCGTAAGAAAGGATATGGGAAATTACTCGGCTCTCCGGTTTATTGCAGTGACACATCCCAAATGGGCGCCCTGCATCCACACGAGTCTTGGCCTGGGGATAGATTAACACACCACACCACAACAGGTGATTGGGAAACCGGCACAGACATGCAAAGCGAGCAAAAACAATCTTCTTACGTGAACGTTCCTCCTCCGCTTCCTCTCGTTACTCAGTGCTGTCAAACATGAGACAATGCATCTCCATCGCAATCACCCTGTGAACCGGAGCTACCAACGGTGAGTCACTAAATCCAGAATAAGTAGGGTTATGACTTTGCAACTGGTTCCTAATAAAGAAACAGCTTAATTTCCCACTGCTAAAACATGGTGGGGGCTCCCCCCTTCCCCAAATACCATTCCGCACCTGTATCTTTGACCACAATTTCCCTATGTTTTTAAGCAAGACTACCGAAACTACCAGGCCACAAGGATAAAGCTCCTAAACAGCAAAGGTGCCAAGATAAAACCCTGGGCACCAGTACTGACATTACCTCTTGGATTGAATCGGATGTCACCATGAACAACTGCCTAGATGTACAGTATCTGTAATATACCACTGTACACATTCCAGCACTGGGAACAAAATAACCGTTGACTATAATGTAGCATCACTGTATTACACGAGTCACGATGTAGAATTTTATCTACTTTTAACCACAAATAGAAGGTTGGTGGACGCTGGTACACAAATTTCAGGAATCAGTTAATGTGCTAAGGATAGAAAAAGATAAATATCACTAAAAAGAGCTTTGTGAATGAATAACAAAGTAAAAACTGGGAAGCGAGACCATACTGGAGGTTGAGGGGGGGGGGGTAACCAACTGAATGCAGCTGGCTTTTCTTAGCAAAGTCTCACACACATATATACATACATACATATAATAGTGCAAGCCACTGATAATACAGGAACGGACCAGAGAATTAGATCTCCGTTCTTTTCTTCTGCCTAGTATTCCTTACAACATCATCATCACATATAGATTGCACCCTAGGTATGAGTCTGCTACAAGCAGTGTATGCAATGGTTAATTTCAGAACACAAGTGTTTGTGCAGCCAGTTCCTACTAAGTTGCATAACAATAACATTATGGTTCAAAAATTAAAAATAAAGTCCATACAAACGGCTACAATGCATATCCCTAATGGAGTGGAATTCTGGTCCATTCATGTAAGGATCGTCTTATTCCAAACAACCCTTCTTGTGTTGACAGCACAGCAAAAGGAGGAATTAACCCATTACATCTTCTTGAAAGGGTCACCTTAGCAAATCTTTGATGTCCCTGTCATATCGTTATGACAACAAGCTTTATGAAAGCTATATAACTGACCCGAGTAGGGATTCCTTTTGAGATACTGTGTATACAAAACAAATCTGGGATCCAGAACATCACCTTGTTTACGCTGGCAGTGGTAAAGGCCCAAACAAACTGTGGGCCTCTGCGCACCAGCGCAAATACAGTGGATAAGGCATTACGTGACACGGGGGGGGGGGGAGAGAAGAGACGGTTATAACAAAATATGGTTGTCATCAGATCTCGTTGCCAGATGCAGCTCAGCACAATTTTCTTGAACATTTACCAGGTAAGCAAACCCAGCTTTCACATCAAAATTTAAATGCTATAAAAAAGGTAGATTTTTTTTATTTTTTAAAAAAAGGGGTCAAATATCCCGCTTATAGGGATTTGTAGGGATCCTGAGAAAGAATATAAAGAGATGCATCTCTAAAAATAACAAACAGAATATAAAAATACCTGCGTGTGGCATAAGGCCTGTATATGGAAATTACAGTAACACCGTGTATTGGTTATTAGGACATCCAAAATCTTATACCTGTGCAGCAGCGAGCGATTCCATACACTTATTTTGAACAACTCTAATGATCACAAATTGGCTGCATGGTCAAACAAAAGTTAACATTCATTGTAAGGTTTATCTCAAATTATAGTGATCTGGAATTTAAGTATATATCACATCCAATTACAGAAGAATATAGCACTTTGCCAGGCCTTTGCAGAAAAAAAAAAAAAGTATGGTAGGATTGATGCCTTTTCAACATGGAATCCCAGAGATGTAAGAGAAGGTTACAAAATGAATAAAATAGCCTGGTCTCAAGGATATACCTTGGCATTATTTATTACTGCCTTTTGCCCAAATACACATTCATTCTAAATCACAGGAGGAGTTAAATCAAAAGCCTAAATTAATCATGTCGATTGACAAATAGGGCTAGATTCGAAGTCAGGTGACAACCTAGGCTGGGGTCAGACTAATGCATTTTTAACGTGCGTTTAGGCGCACTTAATCACGGCCGCAGTAGCACCAAATGACGGCCAATATACGAAGTACGGCCGCACGAAAGTCCGGCTGCGCAACACAAGCGGCAAACGAATGCATTTTTTCAAGAACGCAGAACCGCTAGTACTGATGTACAGAGTGCGCTGCGCCCACTTAGCGGCGAGTTTGCATGATTAGGAGACGTCAGACCCTGCTCATGTCCGG
This sequence comes from Leptobrachium leishanense, assembly GCA_009667805.1. Classification (NCBI taxonomy): domain Eukaryota; kingdom Metazoa; phylum Chordata; class Amphibia; order Anura; family Megophryidae; genus Leptobrachium; species Leptobrachium leishanense. The sequence goes on along the minus strand of CM019064.1, from coordinate 284,111,425 downwards.
CCAACATAACGTCCAGACACCCAAAGTTTCCTGGTTTGGATCCGTACCAAATCACGCACAAAATGCGCATCGTATGATCATTTTCGCGCATTCCGTGAAAAAAAAATATATCAATGCGTTCGGACGCACTTTTTGACGGTCGCTGCGAATAATTCGTTCGTTTGACCCTAGCCTTACCTAGAGCTCCATACCAACTCCATAGACTGCATTGGCTCTGGATACGTTTACACCGTAGGCCCTGGCAGCAGTAATGTATCTGAATGTTATACCTAGTAACATGAATATTGTATATGGAGGCAATACAGTCACTCGAAGCATCCATGGGCAAGAAATTGCATAATATATTGAGTTTGCATTCTAGAGGAGAAGAGATTTTTAAAAATATGCATGACAGGTACACCGTAAGCTTACATCACTGGTATATCTAGTCTCAGGGCTGCCCCAAGCACTCCAAAGTCTGCTGCCCCTCCCCCATACCAGCCAAACTCAAATATGTACATGACATGAAGAAAATTTTCATAGGTCTACCACGGCTATTATTTTAATAATACGAGAACAAAAGCAAAACTAATTTACAAAGTGCTAACAACTTTATTTTTAGATTTTAGTGACTCAAATCTTAGGCCCTTTATTTCTTTGCAGCTCAGTTACACACATGTACAGTGGATAGCAAAAGTCTACAAAACCCTGTTAACCCTTTCGCTGCTGAGGCTTTTCCCGCCCCTATGCTGAGGTCATTTTTACCTGTTTTGCTCATCATGTTTAAACGTGTTTTGAAGGCTTATTTTAGTATATGACCCAGACATATTATATATCGTTCTTTCCGTCAGACTCAGATTCATAATGTGTCATTATTATATGTATACGTTATGTCATGTCTGTATATTATAACAAAAAATGCAATAAAATATGTATTTTCAATCATTTACAATGTGTAAAGTGGTTTTTTCCACATTTTAACATGCGAGCAATTGCGGTTATATTTTGTATGGGGTGCGCTTGTTAAAAAAATTAGAGATGGGGTCTCGTTACATTTTTTTTTGGGGAAAATGACACTATTTTTAACAAACGCACCGCATACAAAAATCGTTAGTGCAGCATCATTGTTCACATTATAATTGAAATGGGAACAATATTGCTGCATTAACAAAACAAAAAAAATAAAAAAAAAAGTGTTTATATTTTTTTTTTAATTTTTATTTTTCATTTCATTTTTTTTTTTTTACAAAATTTTTCACTTTCATGTTTGGTATCGTTGGAACGGCCATGCTCTGGCCGATCCAACGATACCAAAATTTAACCCCTAGCTGCCACGGATCGGGAGATAGGGAGTTCATTGGAACTCCCTATCTCCACAGTTGGTGGCAGTTAGGGGTTAAGTCTAGGACTGGCGTCATCGTGCTACGCACGATGACGCCAGTCCTCTGGGGGAGTTCCCGGAGGCTTGGCCGACATCCAAGATGTCGGCCAGCTCCGGGAAAGGATCGCGAACCGGCGCTTTTCAGCGCCGATTCGCGATCCAGCTCCCCAGGGGTTAATGCCAGGCATCATTTGGAAGGGCAGGCTGTGCCCTTCCAAATGATGCCTGGGTTAACCCCCTGTGCGCCGCCGATCGGGAGAGAGGTCCGAAGGACCTCCCCCCCTCCCTTTCAGGCGCCTCCTCCGCACATGCGGGGGGGGCGCCTGAATTAGGTGTCATCGCGCCCCCGCGATGACACCTAATTCTGGCGGCTGCTGGTCCGGATGCCGGGCTGACATCCAGGATGTCAGCCGCACCGGAGGGGCCAGCGATCGGCCGGAACCCGGCCGAACGCTGACCCCGATGGGAGGACGCGCTCAGCGCGTCCTCCGCATACCAGCGGGACTGCTGAGGACGCGCTGAGCGCGTCCTCAGCAGTGAAGTGGTTAAAAATGTCAGGTTTCTGTGTTAAATTAAAAATAAAATAAAAGACACAAAGATCCATCATTTCAAAACGTCTTCCACCCTTAATGTGACCTATAAGGCTAGGGTCAGACGAACGCATTTTTCGTGTCGTCCGTTAAAAAGTGCGTTTGAACGAATGGACGTATTTTTTCACGGAATACGCGATAGCGGTCATACGATGCGCATTTCCGTCCGTGATTTTGTACGGATCATCAATAAAACCCTTTTTGCGTCTGGACGTTATCTTGGCCGGACATGAGCAGCGTCTGACGTCTCCTAATCACGCACACACGCCGCTAGCGGACGCAGCGCACTCTGTACGTCAGTAATAGCAGTATCACGGTCTCGAAAAAAATGGTTTGCCGCTTGTGTTGCACGGCAGCACTTTTGTGCGGCCGTACTTCGTACATTGCCCGTCATTTGCTGCTACTACGGCTGTGATAAAGTGCGGCTGCACGCGCGTTCGTCTGTCCCTAGCCTTAACTGTACAACTCAACTGAAAAACAAAAAACTGAAATCTTTTAGGTAAAGGGAGGAAAAATTTAAAAACTAAAGTGATCTGGTTGTAGAAGTCTGCACCCCCCTCTTATAACTGAGGATGTAGCTGTGCTCAGAATTAAGCAATTACATTTAAAATCATGTTAAATAGGAGTCAGTACACCTGTCATCATCTAAAGAGCCTCTCATTAACCCCAAATAAAGTTCAGCTGTTCTAGTGGGTCTTTCCTGACATTTTCTTAGTCGCGTCCTACAACCAAAAGCCATGATCCGCAGAGAAGCTTCCAAAGCACCAGAGGGATCTCATTGTTACAAGGTATCAGTCAGGAGAAGGTACAAAAGAATTTCCAAGGCATTAGAATAACCATGGAATACAGTGAAGACAGTCCATCATCAAGTGGAGAATATATGGCCCAACAGTGACATTACCAAGAACTGGACGTCCCTCCAAATGTGATCAAAAGGAGAAGAAAACTGGTCAGGGAGGCTGCCAAGATGCCTACAGCAACATTAAAGGAGCTGCAGGAATATCTGACAAGTACTGGCTGTGTGGTACATGTGATGACAAGACTGAGCTCCTACTTATTCCTCCCTCCAATGCCTCCCCACCTCCTGACTTCTCTATCACGGTGGAGGGTATCACCATCTCCCCATCAAACCAAGTTCGCTGTCTTGGAGTTACACTTGACTCTGCTCTTTCCTTCATCCCCCACATCAAGTCTCTTTCCTCCTCCTGCCGATACCAACTGCGTAATATTTACAGAATTCGGCTATTTCTTACCGCTGTCACCACAAAACAACTCATACACGCCCTGGTAATCTCCCGACTCGAGTATTGCAATAATCTCTTATCTGGCCTCCCTCTGTCCCGCCTCTCCCCCCTACAATCCATCCTGAACGCCTCCGCCAGGCTAATTCACCTCACCCGCTGCTCTGTCTCTGCTGCTCCCCTCTGCGAGTCCCTTCACTGGCTCCCCATCCACTGCAGAATTAAGTTCAAAATCCTTATCCTTACCTACAAAACCCTCACTAACTCAGTTCCCCACTACCTGTCCTCACTAATCACCAAATACACCCCAGCCCGCTCCCTAAGGTCAAACAGTGACCTGCGCCTAGCTTCTCCCCGCATCACCTCTTCCCATGATAGACTGCACGATTTCTCACGCGCAGCCCCCACTCTCTGGAACGCTCTCCCTCGTACTGTCAGACTTTCCCCTAACTTCTCTTCCTTCAAACGCTCCCTTAAAACGTTCCTATTTAGGGAAGCCTACCACCCAACTCACTGACGCAACCATCAATCACTCTCACCTTACAGTCCTCTCCTCCTGTTTCCAACCCAAACACTCCTAGATTGTGAGTTCCTACGGGAATAGGGCCCTCATCTACTCCTGTACTGTTTGTCAAATGTTGTTCAATGTATTTAAACACAGTATAGACAGGGTTACTTGTACAGCGCTGCGGAATATGCTGGCGCTTTATAAATAAAGAATAATAATAATAATAAATAATAATAATACTGTTACAGGTATTTATTAAACAACAACAAATTCCTTAGCGCTGTACAATGGGAGAAACAGAATAACAAATATGCAAACGCATTACACGCACGGAACAGAAGGAAGGACCCTGCTCGAAAGTTTACAATTTCAGAGGAAAGGAGTGACACATTAGGATCTCCCATATCCTTCACATGTCTGGGCTATGGGGTAGAGTGGAAGACAGAAGCCATTAATAAACATCCAAATCCAGCTAAAGTTTGCAAAAACACAATCTGAAGTCTCCCAGACATGTGGGAAAAGGTGTTCATGGTCTGATGAAACCAATGTTGAACGTTTTGGACAGAATTCCAAAAGATATATTTGGTGCAAAAACAGCACTGCACATCACCAAAAGAACACCATACCCACAGTGAAGCATGATGGTGGCAGCATCAAGCCAAGGGGCTGTTTAGCTTCAGTTGGAACTGGGGCCTTATCAGGGAATTATGAAGAAGTCCAAATACCAGTCAATATTGGCACAAAACCTTCAAGCTTCTGCTAGAAAGTTGAACATGAAGAAGAACTTAATCTTTCAGCGGACAACGACTCAAATCAACAAAGGAATGGCTTCACCAGAAGAGGATTAAAGTTTTGGAACGGCCCAGTCCTGAATCCGATGGAAAATCTGTGGGGTGATCTGAAGAGGACTGTGCACAGGAGATGCCCTCACAATCTGACAGAGTTGGAGTGTTTTTGCAAAGAAGAGTGGGCAAATATTGCCAAGTCAAGATGTGCTGTGCACATCATACCCAAAAAGACTGAGTGCTGTAATAAAATCAAAAGGTGCTTCAGCAAAGCATTAGTTTAAGGGTGTGCACACTTATGCAACCATATTATTTTAGTTTATTTATTTTTCCTCTCTCCACCTAAAAAGATTGCAGTTTGTTTTTTTTATGGAGTTGTACAGCTTATAGTCACATCAAAAGGTGGAAAACGTTCTGAGATTATTTATCATGGTCTGACATTTTAACAGGGGTGTGTAGACTTTTGCTATCCACTGTATAATATATTAGTAAAGTGTGGCTAGAAAGCGCTATGAACTGAATAAGAGCACTTCATCTCACAACTACCAAATTGCGGTTCCACAAAAATGTCCTCATCTTAATTGTGGAGGAGGTTTCAGCGTCCAGGTAAGCATTAATATTGGGAATCCTTCAAATCTTTGACCTATGACCTCACAGCTTGGTAGAGGTTTTCTTTCCCTGTTGAACAGCTTCAAGACAAGCAGCATAGGGGAGAGGGGAAAAAAATGCATGCAAACAAGGACAAAGACAGTTTAGTAGGTGGTGGTGACAGCAGCTTGTAAACTAACCAGACACCTTAATTTCACACCTTGAGCGAAGACAAAGCAGCAAATGGCTGTGTGACTTTCAAAATAAATTACACTCCGTAAATATTGTCTCCGGTAGTATATGCTTTGATAGGAGGCATTAGAAATCATCGGATGATATTGAAGAGAACTCGTCAAAACAGAGAACCTGCGTGGGTGAGAACGCTCTTTACGCCGGTAGGTTTTGCAGCAATAGAACCTTCTCTACGTGAAGGCAGAGGTCAAATCCTAGCAAAAGAAGTGTGGGAACGCGACAATATTTCTATCCAACTAGCAAGTATCGCCTCACACTTTGCAAAACACACAAATCTGATCTAGGATTTAACAGGGAAACATATGATTGAACACCTGCATACAAGCTTTATAGTGTGTGGGACCAAAGGGAACTCCGTTCCTTCGGCATAAATCTTGCAGAAACTACGTTCACCCTGGGCTTCACACCGGGGTAAAGGGTTATTTCCATAGTAATTAATCAAACAGATTTGGGCACCTTGCTCCTCAGAACAAGGACAACACTACAAATTAACAGGTGGTAGGTATAAGTAACTTGTTTAAACTGAGCACCTAGTAGTTACTAGGGGTGACAGGGGTCAGCAACCTTGGCTCTACAGATGTTTTAGAACTACATCTCCCATGATGCTCAGTCACCCATTAGGCTGACTGAGCCACATGGGAAATGTAGTTCCCAAAACATCAGGGAGCCAAGGTTGCTGACCTAAAACAGGGAGGAAGGGAAAACCAGATGAGTGGGGTGTAGAAGTTTATTAAGTCAAGTTTTCTTATACTTTCTGTCTCTGCAGTTGTAAAGGAGGAGCCTGGTGCAGGGCTTCAAAGGGTTGGTGCATGTAGCCAATCAGATGCCTCGGTGCAGACGTATAGAGAGACGCTAGGAGACAGTAGGAGTTGAGTGCCAAAATTAAATGGTCTAATCTGACAAACCCAAACAGCGGTCAGGGTGGAATGAAGCCCCTGATTTGAAGGACTGTCACAGCACACATGAACAGCACAGGCAGGAGGAAGAGGGGGGAAGTGGTCATGGTGGCTGAAAGTAAAAATGATCCCTGTATGTGCAGTTGGCGAAAATATTTATGGCAAAGGTAAACAAAACTAGAAAGTCAATTTTGAAAATTTTTACTTGTGAAGCGAGGATGTGGCAGATCATGCCCCCACATGCCCCATCGTATCAGGGGGGAGCATTCTATTTTTTAAAATGTACTTTTAAAAGCATTAAATGAGGTCGGCAAAAGCCAAAAATCACGAAACACCAGTATCTGAGAGAGATTGTACTTTTGTGCAGAATACTGGCTCAAGGAGTCAAACAGCTTGCTCCTCTCCCGCCTAGCCAATAATAATACCTCTTATACCAAGTATAGGAGCTGCATCGTCTAAGGGAAGAATGGCAGCTTGAAACGTTAACTGAAAAGCTCCAGCTCTTCGCCTGATGGCTGCGTAGGAATTAGACCTGTCCTGTATTAATATCCCCATATAAACATGCCATAAGAAAGGATAGATTGTGTTTGCGGCCTAATCAATGTCCTAATTTGCACTATGTCGTAAAGCACTGTACGGTGAGCAAGATCATAGCAGCTGTCAGAGCCACCAAAGTAGGTTGCCATTTCCTCCTTGGTCTTCCCACAGCTGGGAACATGAAACCATTTGGTTTTAAAAGAGACCAACAGGCCCCCAGCATGGTCTTATCTAGCTTTATGATGTAATAATACCACTAATAAATTCTCAGCATTTGCTTTTCCCACCAGTTAACTCTACATCCTAGAGCCTAGATCCTACTGTATACATAGTACTTCAAGGAGAATAAAAAAAATACGCAAAATAGGATTGGCAAATCACTAAAATTGGTGTGATCAGTTCACCTTTGAGCATCCATGTGACAGGAAGGGTCTCTGCTGAGCTGAGGCAATATCCGGTTTCCCTGGCTGGTTGCATATACTGTGCAGTATAATGAAATCGCACTGAATAGTCACTTCCAGGGTTTATAGAATTCTGCATTATTCTACACAAGAACATATTGGAAAGTATAAGTGACGTGTGGTTTAATGCATAACAAACCAGGAATAAAGATCACAATTCCCTTTTTAATAAATCGGGTATATCATATCACAAACGTCTGGTGAACACGGATACAAGAGGAACAAAACTGTTGTATTTCTGATAAAGTTTTTCATTAAAAAACAAATCTAGGAGATATTCATAATCGGAACCACAGTGCTAAACCAATACTATAGGTGGGAAATACATGTAGCACAGAAATACCAGGGGATAGTTAACAAGCCCCATGTAAACCTTCCAGATCCATTAGTTTCCGGCAATTTTTTTTTTGGGGGGGGGGGGTAATTGTGGATCCTAAAAGGATAATCTTGTGTTTTATTGAAATATGCAAAGATCCAATGTGATTTCTCAAAAAAATGCATGGATCCAGCTTTTTGTGATGAAAAGAGCATTGATCCGGCTTTTACCCAGACCCTCAATGGAGTAAGTTAATCATTGGCTTAGAATCTTTTCTGTGCTTCATTCACTGACAACTGTATGACATCGGGTCTTGATGAATCCATATAGCCAAGTCCTCCCAGAATTTTACCCCTGGATAGCAAATTCAGTGAAAATTGCCAAAGGAAACCAGTGTGCCCAATTCTTGCCAAGTGCCTCTGAATAATGTAAGAAAACTCTTCCAGTTTGTTGGCGATTTAAGCTGAATACTATCTTGAGGCTGCAGGGAATAATTGCCGCTATGTATGTATGTATATACTGTCCTAGGAGTGGCTTTGACCAGTTGCATAAACATTATCTCTGCTAGAAAGCCACAGTATGGCATAGCATTGATT